>VZUI01045409.1:0-114905 GCA_013401135.1 Cettia cetti | reverse complement strand
TCCTTTCCTTTCCTTTCCTTTCCTTTCCTTTCCTTTCCTTTCCTTTCCTTTCCTTTCCTTTCCTTTTTGTTTTCTTTTTTCCTTTTCTGTGCCAGTGAAACCTGTGAGCCCAGATTCGTGGTTGGATGCTCCCATCCCCAGCTGTCCCCTTGCCTGACAATATTTTGCCTGTAACAGGGACAACAAAAATGGATGTGTCTGAGCTCAGATGTGCTGTCTGAGCATCATGATCCAGATCTGTTGTCCTGACTTCAGGCAGCATCTAAAGTCATGCCAGCAAAATGCAGCAAGGATGTCCCCTGAAAGATCTGGGTTGTGATAACTCGAGACATAGCTATCATTTCCTCAGAAAATAAGTGGAAATCTATCCTAGGCCTATGTTAATCTTATGTCCATTTAACTCTTACACCTACTTCTAAAGAATCTATGTTAAGAGCTAGCTTTTGCAGCATATAGCTTTGTGTTGTCTAAAATACTGCACCAGAAATAGTACAATGGTCTGGGAGACTGAACCCTCAGAACGAAAAAAATCTACATTAGGAATGAAAGTATTTCCCATTTCCCAGCAAAACTTTAAAACACACAAATACTCTAGGCAGTCAGTTTGCAGATGAAAGTAAGTTATTCTTGTAAAATGTGGCATTTCAAATGAGATATGCTAACATTTTTAATTCATGTACTTCTTTCTAAAGATTCCTCTTGACAAAATTGTGAGTGCTGTTATCAACATTAGGAAGTTTTGCCATATCACTTCTTCTGCGTGCCTGAGTGAAAGATTTGAGCTTCCCGAGGAGTGCAGTAATCTCCCATTGTTTGAAGGGCTGCATTGGTTTCACGTAGAAGGGTGAAGATGGAGAAGTCCATGTTTATGTACTTAGGTACATTCTTGATACACAATCAGGGAACTCTTCTTAAAGTATTTCCAAGCCCATCTTCAAATAATATGCAATACTGTAAATCCCACTCATGTAATTCATCATCTGAGATGAATCATGTTCCTCTGAAGTAAGAGAAAGTCACGTGGATTGTCTTGCTGAGCAGCTACCAACCATGGCAGAACTAAAACTATGTATGAAAATGAAAATTTAAAATTCCAAATCACATGGAAGTATTAAAAGTATCAATATAAACTGCAAGATCAAATTGCCACATTTGACACATGTAGCACATGGTGGACTCAGCATAGTCCTGAGCAGTCTCTACAAGTTTTACACTCTCACCCTGCCCCCAATGCTCTCATGCCACTGTATATTCTTGATTTTATGCTACAAAACATATTCTGTGGAGCTGTGACATAGCCACCTCTTTATCTTATATACTTTGCTATTCTTTCTCTTTGCATTTCTTTCTCTAACAACATAGAGTGTGAACCTTGTGCAGCTTTGGAAAGTCAATTTCACCATACAAATCAGAGGACAGGGCACCCTCCACTTCACATTTACTTGGCCAGAGGTATGTGTTTCTTGCTGTCTTGAGTTAAAGCAATGCGAAGTCTACTCCAAAAGTAGACTTACTGCCAAACTGAGTGATCCTGCAGATCTGTGCAGCCAAACCTCTACCAAACCAATCCTCTGGCAGCAACACTGGCACGAGGCATCCTCAGCTCCCCAGTTTTTCATTCCCTTCTCTGCCCACAGCCGAGCACCATCACACCCCATGGTGCCAACATGGGATTGCAGTGTCCAACAGGCCGTGCCCACTGAGACCAGGGGCATCCTGCCAGCAGAGCAGAGAGTGTGGCAGTTTGGAGCACAGGGGTAAGGAAGAGGAGGCCAGTGCCAGAGGAAGGCTCTCCTTGGGATAGTTAATCACAAAACTCTGTATCAGCACAGTTTACAGAGATAATCTGTTCTTAAATTCCTCTGTTTAGAAAGTGCAGAAAGTTGGAAGGAAAAGCCAACGTAAAAAGTGAGGGTTATGTTTCCATCTCCCACATTCAGAAATCCTCAGAAATACCACTTTTATTTTGCTCTCCACTAACTTCATCCCAGTGTAGTAAACCTAGAAGTATTTCCCAAGAAGATAAGCTGTTGGTATCTGAATTTTTCTCTATTAGCTATTTTTTTCTACAAGTTAATTTTTTCCTATTTGTTCACTGGCTTTATATTTATAATATAAATATTAAAAATTCTAAACTTTTGTAAATATTTTCTGTATAAATATTATAATTCACTATGTCAAATGATTTCTAACTAAAAGCTGATCTCAGTCAAGTCTCTCAGACTAGTTCTATGGACTACTCAAAAAAAAAAAAAAAGATACTGTATGGAAACAGGTTTTGTTTTATACAACATACAACAACATACCATCTTTTATGTTCTGGGCCTTTTAGCCTCGCCAAGAATTACTTCATCTGGAAAATATCCTGGTAGGGAGACGTACTTGTAACTTTAGATACCATGAAGCAGAAGTCTAAAACTTCCAATTTCAGCACTTTTTTCATAACAGTAAGGGGTAAAAGAACTCCACTTCAGCTGTAATATAAATAAAGCTAAGTGAAAATATTATTGCTGAGTAGTCTAGCTAACAAGCAGTAGCAAGGAAACCAACAAAGTGACATTAAAGCAAGGTTAAGTCCTTTACAAAATGTCAAGAGAACTCAAGATTCACAGATTTCCCTTTTTGTGTAAGGCTTGCTACTTTGGCTCTACATGCCTCAACACTGTTTGTCTGTAACAAAATCATAGAAACACAGAACCACAGGATGGTTTGGCTTGGAAGAGATGTTAAAGATCTTGTACTTTCCCAGCCCCCTGCCATGGGCAGGGACAGCTTTCACCAGACAAGTTGCTCGGGTTGCTGGCCTTGAGCACTTGCAGGGATGGGGCAGCTACAAGTTTAGGGGGCAACCTCTTCCAGTGTCTCATCACCCTTACAGTAGGAAATTCCTTCCTAATACCTAATCTACACATCCTCTCTTTCAATTTGAAGCCATTCCCCCCTGTCCTGTCCTGTCACAACAGGCCCTGGCAAAAAGTCTCTCTCCAGCTTTCTTGTAGGCCCCCCTTCAGGTACAGGAAGGCTGCTGTAGGGTTTCCCCAGAGCCTTCTCTTCTCCAAGCTAAACAACCCCAAATCTCTCAGCCTTTTCTCATGGATGAGGCACCCCAAAATAAGTTTTGTTTCCTGACAGCTTACTTTCAAAGAATGTAAGACCTTGAAGTCCTATTCAGTGGCAGAAATTTTCATTCCAGGTTTTTCATTAAAAACAAACAAGCAAAGAAACAAACAAGCACAGAGAGAAACAAACAAAACACTAACAATTCAGCATCTGAATATTGTCTGGACTTTCAGGTCTTCAAAGCTTGGCTACTGCCAGCCTGAATCTCTAGATGTGCTTTGTCTCCAAATATCCAAAAGATTTCTAAAGACTAAGCCCACCTGCAGATCACAGGAGGGAAGGGATTAAGTTCTGCATAGGTGAGTAAAGTTTACTGCTGGCCAGCACAGTACCTTGACACCTGAAGAGACATCAAAGCACCACCTCATAAAACTACTGAGATGGTGCTGTCATTCTTGAATCACACGTTCTTTGTTATGCAGCTCTACCCTCTAATGTAATTTCCCTATCACAGAAAGTTTACAGAAAAAGAGTTCAATGGCAATTCAGACTCATGTTGTAGCAAGGTGGGTGTCAGCCTCTTCTCACAGGAAACTAGTGACAGGATGAGAGGACATAGCCTCATGCTGTGCCAGGGGAGGTTGGACACTAGGAGGAATCTTTTCACAGAAAGGGTGATTGGAATTGGGATGGACTGTGCAGGGAGGTGCCGGAGTCATCATCTCTTTGAGTGTTTAAGAAAAGACTGGATGTGGCACTCAGTGCCATGGTTGACAGGGTGGTATTCAGTCACAGACTGGGCTGGATGATCTCAGAGGCTTTTTCTAACCTAATCGATTCTGTGAGACCCTGCCGTCCTCTACCATGGGATTTCCAGCCCCACTACTTTAGCTTTGTCATCTTGCAGGTGTGTTCCTGCCTTATTGCCAGCACCCAAGAATGCCTCTCATCCCATATGACAAAACAGGGATCTGAAATAGAGATCACAGAAAACTCAGACATCTGCAGAAAGGGAGGCAGAACTAGCAGAGACTCTGAAACTCCATCATTCTTCAGTACAAGAGGATGATGGTCATGATAACCATGTTTGCAGCACTATAATTTACTCCAAATTGAGTACTTCACAAATCTTAGGCTCTTAGGTTCCCTTGCCAACACTGATGCTTGGAGGTGGAGTAGAAACAGGAAGGGCATAAGGGATGCAGCAGAGAAAGGCTTCTCCCTCAGCTGCTTAAAACACTAACTCATTAAGCCTTTGCATAACTGTCCTGACAAGTGAAATGCTGCTGTCAGTCCTGTGTCAGTCCTAGTATAGAAATTCATACCAGGCAAGCACTGCTAAAGAAGCAGTCACCAGAAACCTATCACCGAGTGCCGTGACCACTCTGTTCCTCCACCTCTCCAGCTGCATACTTGGAGGCAGTAATTCTCAATTATCTTCCCTTTCCAGAGCAGTATGAGATCACTGTACTAAATTTTAATCTCTTCACAAGAGGTTGTTTATACAGGCATGTCTGTTTGGCGATGGGAAAGAGTACCTCTTTGCACAGGTTTGTCTATGCCCCACTGAGAACCACTAAATATTCATGCCAGCTAAAAATTAAGATGTCTCCCTGATTTGCTTAATCCAATTTTAGTGTAACTGCTTCCTAGAGTGATGACCACACCTTCCCATCATTTCTGTGTTCATGTTCCCAGTCTTCTCCTCATCACAATGCTAAAAATTGTGTGACTGCATTGCAAAGGAAATTACTTGCTGTAAATTCACTCAGTGGCAAAAAAGCAGCAAAAGATGACTTTTCAGCTGGACCAGCTCTCTGATCCAACACTTTGCTATGCAGTCATGTGTTTACTGAGCATTGACACAGGAAGCAGAAAAACACCAACTGCCTTAAATTATGAAATAACAACCTAACCAAAATAAGGTAACAGTGGCTGAAAGTTTTTAAGTGGGTCCCTAGAGGTCAGAGTGACTCCAGTTAAAGAGTGGTGCCACAAGGAAATCTTCACCTGCAGGACCCCAGGCACCCCTCAGCAGTCTGACAGGTGCAGTGCAAACAGGGCCCTCACACTCCCCTCACAATTAATGGTGTCTGGTCACAGTGTGTTCATAGTGCTGTGCAAAGAAGAGCAGGTATTGCTATTGGAAAGTCATGATACAAACACCAGAACCAGCAAGGGGAAAGTCTGCGAGAAGCCAGGAAGCCAGACCTTTTTGCAGACATTTTGCTTTTGTTCAGCATTAGTTACTCAGATATTGTCATACTTTCATTTCAGAGAATGGTTGGCTCTGACACTTTTGCATCTTTCGTTTGGGTTTTAAGATTTGTATATTTGGAAATAGTTTTCTGTGAGTTTCATTATCACCTTATTAAATGCCTAGTCCATGGCTGACATAAATACTAACTTTAAATTTCTGGCATCAAATATAGCCACATAATTCTACCTTGATGTTAAATTTTGCTTTTGTCTAATTTAGCCAACATTGAGTGACAGGTCAATAGCAGTAGAGCTACGAACTAAGCACATACCAAAAGGTACAAAGCCTGCCAGGAAACCAATTCAAAGGACCACTGATTTATGAGACATACTTGTGCCCAGCCT
The DNA here is from genome assembly GCA_013401135.1 of Cettia cetti. Lineage (NCBI taxonomy): Eukaryota > Metazoa > Chordata > Aves > Passeriformes > Sylviidae > Cettia > Cettia cetti. The sequence continues at coordinate 109,241 of VZUI01045409.1, read as the reverse complement.
TGTGCCAAAGATAAGAAGATGCTGCCTCCAGAAGAAGCCAAATGCGAGCTGCTTCTTTCCTCGGCAGGAAAACCAGCAGCACCTGGGGGCATCTCCACATCAACTGGGCACTCCTGCCCATGGTCTGCTGTGGGTTTGCAAGGACCCCTTTGTGAGCACAGATCTGTCCAGCAGCCACCACAAAGAAAGGAAACTAAAGCAAGAACTTGCAATAAAAAATATTTTCCCCATCCCAGAAATGTCTCAAAATGAAAATGTCACCAAGCACCAACAAGGCATGGCACTGACACAGTATCATTTGTTGACAAAATAATTACCTGCAGCAGTGAACTGTGGAGTTAATGTCAGTTCTCCAGTTCCTTGAACACTAACTTTGGTCCCCAAAATGTGACCCAAAAAATTTGGGTTAACAACAGCTCAAGTTAGGACTCTGGTGAGTTCAGTTTTAGTAGATGAGATTGTAACAAAGACCTATTAAGAAGGTGTGAGTACATCTCCTCACTGATTTTAATTATAACAATCCCTGTGGATGTCATCTCCTGTTTTCACCAGGCTCCTTTAAATGCACTGCAGTCACAAGGTGATGTTAAGGAGGAGAGCTGACAGTAACCTTATCATTGGCCTCTGGATAACATGGTGACACAAAACTGGGAGGCCTGCCTAAGACTGGGAGCAATCTCCCTCCTTCAGTCCTTATCAGACCATAAAACGGGAGCATGTGGTTTCTTTGTCTTTCCTATTGTCTCGTGCTTCCATGCTGAACTGGAATGTCAAGAGCAAACAGTGTTACCTTAGCAAATGAGATCTTATAAGCTAAGATGTGTCACAGAAAAGAGCCCCCACGTAAGGGGCCAACTCCTTCTAACCAGAGTGCTTCATCAGGAGCTGGATGGGCATCCTCAGCACCCACATGATTCCTTGGCCCCCTCCAAGAGACATTCTGCACTCTCTGGGGTCCCTCTCACTACTGAAATGGAGGCATTCCTCATGACTTAGCAGTCCCCCAGTCCTGATACGGGACTGACAAGTCCTGAGCTTGATTTCTGGTTGCACAGGCCATTACAAGCTGCCTCAGAGGGCAGGCCAGCTCCTTTCTGTATCTGTGAGCTCATCTGAATCACTCCACCATCATACAGATGCTGCAGGGGGGAAAGCCCCACAAAAGCCTCTCCTAGGTAAAGGTAGGAATGAGGATGGGTAGTGAAGCAGGCTAAGATGCTGATCTGGATTGGAAATGTTAGCCTGGTTTTGCACTGGCTCCATTTTAACTGGGCTGGCAGCTCCATATGAACCAGCTCATGGTGTGACCTCCTGACCTGTATGAGAGAGATGATCTGTCAGCCTGCTGTGGGGGACATCAAATCAGAGTCACTGCAGTGCACAGTGTTGCCTCCTACACAGCCCCCTGTCCACCTGGACACAAAGATCACAGTTCATAAATCTGTGGTTTGCCAAACACACTGTCCTCCTTGCCACAAGAAGAACAAGCAACACAAAAACTCCTCAGGGAATGAGTTTAGCTCTTCACTTTCCCCATGATCTTAGCCTTGATGACTAACATGATAATCCCATACTCTCAACAAAACAAAGTTTATATATGACTGGTTCATGTCCGGGCCTCAAGGGCACATGAAGGCTGAATTTCCTACTTCTCTGTGGTAGTTGAATTTGGTTCCAGTAATTTAGATTTTCAAAGGGGTTCCTGTCCCTTTTACTGAAAGTTTCTAGGCACTAAAAGCACAGTAAGAAGTTTTTTAAATGCCCAAGGGGTAGACTGGAGTTTTCCAGATCATTCTGAGTAAAAAGTGACTAATATGGTACCTAGGGTTCAGTAGCAGTTAATAGTCTGATAGACAAATTGGGGTTGGTCACTTTGGGTTAAATAACTGTTTCTCCTAGTCTTGTAAAACCTTGGCTGGGTTTGAGAGATGAACTGGTTCACTGTAAATAATGCCATGACCTAACGGGAGGGGGAGACACATTGGGGAAGATCAAGTGAGGAAAGAGTGAGTCTGTCCCTTCTGGCAGACATGAGCTCTCAGTCTGACCTACTCATAAGGTGACTTAAGAGTCCTGTGAGCCAGGATTGGTCCTTTGTTAAGGATTTTTGCAGTCCCACACATGCTCACATTTAAGATGATGCTCTCCTTGAGTTTTAGTTTTAACTCTTGTGCCAAGCTTAAAAGGTGATTCACTGTTGTATCATAGCAAATGCATTTCTGTGCAAATTTGACAAGCACAGTAATAATTCTCCTTTCCTCTTATGATCCTAATCTCTGGCAAGAAACTGTAAAAAACTATTTCCAGAAAATAACTATAAGTGCAAACAATTCAGTGACATTTTTATAGCAATGTGCTTTCAAGCTATCATTAAGTCTGTGTGAGAAAAACAACCACAAAATCACTGGAGCACACTGAACCCCAGTTGAAGGCTTTAGTGTATCTGTCACTTTCCATTGTATGTATATATATTAAAAATCTCAAACCAACAAATCTTTCTGGCATGCAGAACTCTTGTATTCAGGAAAGTTCGCAACATAAGGCTTCAAGAAATGTACATGTACATCTTTCAGATTTCTACATACTGAACTACTTCATCTCACTGCAGTTACCCATGTGTACTAAATTTTAGGGGTATGTAAAATTGGAAAGATGGAGATCTAAACTAGCATGTTGCAACTCTTTTGGAAGTACTTGAGACTGAGGAGGAACAAGTGGATAAATGAAACATTGCAAACTCCTAATTTCCACACAAACCTTAAGGAGAAACACAGTGAAAACAGACAACTGTGTTATGCAGTCTCTGGACAGTGCTGTGTGTGTTCCATCTAAAACAGGAGAGACCATCAGTTTTAAAGGTCTTCTTTCCAGTGGTATTGATGTTCATCTCTGTGAGTATCTAACAAAAATCAGTCTAGTCTTTCTAAACCTGCAGACAAGATTATAGTTAAACAGTCTGTCCTTCACAGCTCACTACTGGACTTGTTCCCGTAGGAAAGATCTCATCAGTGCCAATTCCTTCAGATTCATGCTTTTTTAAACTGAATTCCACCAGGAACCTTTTAATGCAACTCTTCCATGCAAGCTTACGGAACAATGAAACGTGGAAGAATATCCAGTGCTTGGAAAGTGAGAGATCATGATATCAGTCTGGTCTGTCACCTAATGAGAAATTGATTTACTTCTGAAAACATATGACTGTCTATGTTAGCTCCTTTTTTTTTCTACTCCTTTCTCATATGTCTCTGTGTTTAAGGAGTTATACATATGATCTTAAAAGATGGTTTTCCTTACCCAAAAAGGCAGTACCTATGATAAAAGACAGCAATAATAAAAGATGCAAAATAAGTGCAGAACTCCCACTGATTTTGAAAGAACATGGATACTTCCTGTGTGAATTAAAACTCATATTGCCACACACTTTTAATTTTTCTCATTCAAAATACCAGTACTTCAGATCTTTACTAGAATGTAAAGGATATAATTTATTTGGTATCCCAGTATTTATTGGCCACTGGTATTTTGCTCTTATGGTAGGATTAAAATACATAATATTCACTGTATTAATATAAAGCCTATTATTTTGTGCATGGCTGTAAACCACATGAGAAAATTGTGACTATACATTATTCAGCATAGTCAAAACTCCCCTGATAACCTACTGGGAATCAGTACAGCTGGAACTGGAGTGATTTCCACCTTCATTTTCTAGGAGGTGTCTGCTTCCCTAACTGGAGGAAGCAAAATACAACAGGCTTCTCATCCTAAGCCTAGTGGAGATGAGGAGCTGAAAAATGCTGCTAATTAAGCTGAAAAGGGCTGTAAGAAGGAAGACTTACCTTTCATTTCACATTTCCACTAATGGGGAGCTGTGAAGGAGCATCGACAACAGAGCCATGTGAAATGGGAGAGAAAGGACTTGGGAATGGGAACACAAAAACTACATGCGACTCTGAGAAGACAGTAACAGGAGGTGAAATAGAAGCGATGTGTGGAAAGGGATGCAAGGAACTGAGCATGGAGACTAGTGGGCAGCTATTTTAAAACAATTTCTTGGATGTATAAAATGCATTTCCTTAAGTGTTGAGCAGAGCAGTTAAATGCTCTGCTTCCAGGAGGAATTAGAAAACAAGACCAAAACACAGTAGAAGTTAGAAAAAATACCCTAGTTATGGAGAGTTAATATTATTTTAGTCATTATTTTAAACCAGTCCGTTTATATTTTGGGTCATCTTATGTTTCAAATTCACAGGCAAAATACTTCTTTTTCAGTGCATGATTAATACGTGGTATTTCTCTGCCACATGATTGACTTTACATGTAATTTGTGGATTTAAAATTTGTTTTTCACAGCCCCTCTGGATGTGAACTTGCAATGGTCTCTGCCATCATCCTTTACCTCATGAAAGTATTCCAAAGATGTGTTCCCCAAATACTAAACTTACATCACTTTAACCAGCATTCAGCAAGAAACCATCCTGTGGCTTAAGCTTTCCAGCCAATTCTCTTTCATGCAGTGAGAAAAAGCATTCATGGCATTCTTAGTATTCCCTGCTCTCACAGCCCACACTTTACAGTGTTTTTGTTGGAGGCAAGAAGAAGGAAATATACAGAATAACCTCACTGAAAAGAGCCATGGTTTAACACTATAAAAAGCTAATTCTGCTTCATCTGCCACAGCATATAAACTCTACTGTATCCTGTCCAGTGGCAGACAACATTAAAAGTGTTGGCATTTTCCTAGTGCTTTCTATCTTAAGCTTGCTGGCCTAAAATAGACATATAAAATTGCTAGTCCCTTTTGAAAAACTGGAAGGATTTTAAATGCAGACCACATTTTCTGAAAAGCATGCGGTAATTCCTTGCCTTTTTTCAAGATGCTTCAAGCTGGGCAAACAAAATCACTCACGACTATTCTTCAATATCTTCAGAAAACAAATTCAGTGTTTCATCACCAAACTCAGTTTTTGGTGCTGCAGCCCTATCATGTAGCAATGGAATATCAAGAAGGACAAAGGTGTACAAGAGCAAGCTGATGAGAAAGCTATTACCCATCCCCAAGTGCCCTAGTACAACTTACTGTTAAATATACAGGGAATTTGCCAAGTTGGTTTCCTAGATTTCCTTACCCCAAGGCTCCCAACTATTTTACTCACATGGGAAGGGTGATCTGTTAAACCTGCCTCTGGCTGGGATACCCTTCTTTCAGCAGCACCACTTTTTACTGTACAGAAAACCTTCAGCCCACAAAAGAAACACCCAGCAGGCTGTGTGCAGCTTTGCCAGAGGGACTACCTGCACACAAGGCATTCCTGCCAGGAAAAAACACAGATATCAAGGTTCTCATAGCTTCACACCCCATATGTGACCCAGCTGCCTTGGCAAAGGTCTGGAGCACAGAGCTGGCCTCAGCTTTGGGTTGTAACCACAGAATTCTCCTCTCCATCAACAGGATGAGTCAACTCATTTAATTCCTCTTGACAGATGGACTTTTATGCAATTTCACCTGGTTTTCTTTCTCCCAGAAAGAAAATTATAAATATTTAGGCTTTTGAAAAATAAAGAGGGCCAACTTCCTGAACGTGATCCACATGCAATTCTTTTGCTGCTACAAGGAAATGGAGAGTGAAGATATTTGAGTGCCATCTGGACAAACAACTTCCATCTACATAAACATGTCTCAGCAAGTGCAAGTCCCATGGGCAGGATACTTGCCACCAACTTTCAGATTCACATGACCCTTCTCACAAATGCTTCAAGGCCTTTAGATTAGGTATCTCTATTCCTGGCACAGCCTTTTGTTGCATATTCCCTCACATCTGGGGAAGAAGGAGCTCATCTATCTGACTCTGGTCCTACTCCATGAGACCCCAGTCACAGAACTGCAGCTGAGTATATGGGGCATACTTGATTTGTACATTTGGCAGCCCTTTAAGACAGTTCTTCCCTTTCCCAAACAGGAAAGCTGTATTCAAGTTTGGTTTTAACTAGTACATAATGTTTTTTGCTGTGTCAGGGCATAACAGTGTGTGAAGGAACAGGGGCACTCCAGATCTACTGGGAAGACCTGGCACATTCTCAGCCTCACCCTTGGCTCCAGGCGGTGAACCATGGTGTTCCAGTCAGTTCTCTGGCCTGTCACAGAGCACTGTGTTCACCTAAAACTGGCAGTAAAGCCATGAGGCTGTGCAGAAGATGGCTAAGTCCAGCTGCATCCCTTGCCTGCTCTGTCCATCCAGGGACACTGATGTCCTTGCTGGAATCAAGATGAATCAAGATGAATCAAGCCAGGGATGCCTCTTCATTTCTACTGCTCCCCTGACATCACCTTTCTCTCTCCAAATCTCTCTTCCACCCAGTCTCCTCTGCAATATTGTACCTATCCTTCAAACAGATTTGTTATACCCTGACTCCCTTTCCAGAGTCCCTTTCCAGCCCTTTGAGTGGTTCCTCTCCCTCAAAATGGAGTCAAGCTTATTCCTGCTGTGTGGAGCAGGAAGGAGAGAAAATCTCTGAACAGCTTCTCCAGCATCACTCTGTGGTATGCCTCTTGTGTTGAGAGAGAGGTGGGAGAACGCAAGATAATTTGTAGGTGTACGAAGCAGTACAATGGTAATTGCATTATTAAAATTCTCTAATGTAAGACTGCCTGAAGAAAGGAAGAAAAACAGCTAAACTGCCTACTCAATATTTCTTTGTATAAACAAGACCATGGAAATGTATGCTGTGTACCATGGAGACTGGCTTATGAGAGCCTCCTTACAATCTCTGACGCTCTCTAGGGCTACATTTGATCTGTTCTTCACTCACCTCTCTTGTTTCTTTGTTCAGTGTTAGCTAGTTATCCAAAAACAAGAGTTTACAGCATTCACAATAATGCTTTGCCTTTTTATCAAACCCACTAAATTCCTACACCAATATTTTTCAAGAATCAAAGTCAAGAATCAGAAAGAGGAAGCTTTAAGAAAAAAACTTAGGAATATTTAAAGGAACATTTTATTAGTGTTAAAAAAAAAAAAAGAAGAAAGAAAAAAAGAGAGAGAGAGGGAGAAAACCCCACAGAATCATCATGTATTGATTTTGTACTACTTTTTACACACATGCCAGATAGACACAGACTTCTTTTTTCTCCTACCTGATGGCAGCCCAGACTGAATCCCTTCTTTAGGTAAGCCCTCCCTTCAACAGGCCTCTCAAACCATGCTTACCCTGTAATCATTTCAAAAGAGCACTATTCTAAAACAGAGTTCAGAGCTTCAGTAAACACCAACCTGGGGACTCACAAGCCCTGTCCCTAACTCCATCCCACACTTGACTGCCCTGTCCCCTATAGAGTTGGTATTGATAGTCAAGATGCAGGGTCTTACACCTGGAGATGCTGCTACAGAGCACACTACCACAATGCCTCAGCATCTGAAGCCAAAGACACAGATTCAGCAAGCCTTACATCCTGCTTAAAGAATGCATTTGGAATGTGTGCTGACTGTGCTTGGTGGCTTTTCTGGATATCTATCCATGCTGACATGTGAAAATAAAAAGTGTGTTTAGAAGGTATGCCTGGAAGTAAACTAGGTTTAGCCTATAGCTACAGAAACTATGGTTCAGGGACTGGAAGACACCTCTGAGACAAGAGTCCTGGGTATTGACAAATATGATGCTATTTGCTCAAGCCACAATCACAGCTTCCTGAGGAGACACATCTTTTCATAAACCTGCCTTTACTCCCATTACTTTCATTCTGAAGAGCCTAAGAGTCTCAGTAGTAGGAAACCATCTTCTAATTTCTGTCCTAAGGTTATTCAGTGCCAAGTTATAGCCCTTTAAATCGTTAGCTTAAATAGCTCTTCCATTTCATCCCTAGTATTTGGTCCCTACTAAGAAAGGATAATCCTACTGCCTTCCAAATGCCCTTCTTTTGTGAGGCTAAGCAATCTAAAATCTTTTGATCTTTCTCCTCCCTGATTTTAGCAGCACTTATTTGGATCTACTCCAGCCCTAGCTCATTCTACTTGAATAGGAATGGCCAAAATTGCACAAGAATTCTTAGTCATACTTTGTACAATGAAGTAACATTATTCAAATAGAACTATATGAACTCACATAAATCAATAGTTTCACAAAGATCATAATGCATGCCATGAATGCTGTCCCTTAGGGGTTGGTACTGGGGCCAGGGGTGTTTAGTATCTTTGCTGATGACATGGACAGTGAGATCCAGTGCAGTCCTGGCAAGTTTGCCCATGACACTCAGCTGTGTGTGCTGTCAGTACACTGGAGGGAAGGGATGCCATCCAGGGGGACCTGGATGGAGAGGTGGGCCTGTGTGAACCTCATGACTTTCAGTGAGGCCAAGTGCAAGGTCCTGAACCTGGGTACAAGCAATTCCACTCACAAATACAGCCTGTGAGGAGAGTGGACTGAGAGCACTCATGAGGAGAAGAACCTGGGGGGTATTGGTTGACAAGAAGCTCAACACAACCTGCTCTTGCAGCCCAGAAAGCCAACAATGAGCTGGGCTGTATCAAAAGCAGTGTGGCCAGCAGCTCATATTGATTCTAACCTACTCATAAGGGTAGAGGTATGAAACAATATTAATGCTAAGAGTCAAATATGCCGAGAAGAGAAATACTAGGGCAAATATTGGTGCACCTATTGTGAAATTTTAAAGTAGTTTCCATTTTTAACCCATTTTTCAGTTCTTCAAATTTTGCTACAGTAAAGCAACTCATCCTCCGAAGTGTCCCTCATAAATCTTTACAATTTCTATCCTAAAATGGTTTTGGGGCAGCTGTAGCATTGAGAAGGCTGTGCAAATACACCAACACCTGAAAGTCTAAAGACTTTAAGGTCATCATTTAGGAAGAGCACAGCACAAAAAGAACCAATTTTTCTGTCCTATGAATGGGTGTCTCTGAGGTCTGGTGTGTCAGAGCAAAAGCTGATGAGATCTCAGCCAGTTCCTCTGTCACAACATGTTTAACAAGAGCATATAAGCAGTGGGCAAGCATGCAATTATCCTTACACTGACTGGCTTCCCCCTCAGTTCTAGCAATGCAAAGTGTAAAGACTGCCACAAGCTATATTCAAAGCACACTGGTTTTTATCGATGCACTTGGCCCTTCTCATATCCTGAAGGAATTCAATCATAGACTTTCAAAAATCACCAGTTCTATGGCAGAAATATAACCTGGGAGCATCCCTCAGCAAAAATATGTTGTGAACCTCAGCTGGAAGGGATCTGTCCCTGCATCCAGCAGCTGGGATAGACAGTGGTGTTCATAAATTCATTATCACTGCTGTTGTCAGGTACATTTGGCCTGCTTCAAGGCAGTATTTGTTCTACCTTGCCAAGAAGCTGGGCAGAAGGTTAAAATCCTTCTCATAACAAGAGGCCTAACATATACTCAGCTTTTCTGACTTATGGGGACTCTTGCTGAAAACTTGGCCAACAAGAAGAGATGTGGCTGAATGAAGAGAAGTTGAGTAACTGCATGCTTTTGAAAGATCATCAGTTACATGGCATAGCCATGCCTCCCAACTTCCTCAGAGGGGAACTGTTCACAGCAGTTTGCCCAGTATCCTGAATTATATACAAGAGCAGGAACTGAAGAGACTTTTGAAAATTTCTGCCAATTTTAGAGACCACCTCTGAGAGAAAAAGTGGAATTTTTCAAGGAAATAGATCATAGATGCATTAGTGTTGCCACTTCAGTCACAAGGGCAGTTGTGTTACAAAATACTCTGCTAGATAAGAAATATACTTTTGCATGGGGAAAGAAAGAAGAAAAACAGGAAAGTTGGACATAAAGAATGCAGAAAGATGGCATATTCTGATTTTCAGATTGACCAGAGTTATATAAAGGGTCTTTTTGACATATAGTTAAAAATGCATTTGCTGGTTTCAGAAAACAGAAGCATTTGTTCCACAAAAACTGGAAATTTTTAAACTTGGGAAGAAGAGAATTAAATCATACCAAGGAAGATTTTATGTCCTGTGGGACTGAGTATGGTGGAAACAATTTGCAAGTTGGCTGATTGAAATGGATATTCCAGTGTGGAGTGTTTACTCCATTTTGCAGGGCACTGGAGTACTTGATCTTGTAAAAAGAGATGCAACCTACATCTGTGTTCATCTGTAGGTTTTAATCATACCACTATACAAGGCCACGTGTTATCATTTGCTCCACTGAGACTGCTCCAGGAAGCTCAATCTACATGTCTGATTTTGCATCTCTCTGCTGCGAAGAACCAAATGTTTCCTGGAACAATTTGGAGCTATTTAGGGACTCCTGAGAGAATTACTTGATCATTTACTACTCCTGTCAAACAGAATACTTTCTTTGCCTTAGCTCCCACAAGCCAAGCTGAAGTACATTGCCAAACTGACACTTTATGACCACCACACATGACAGTGCCTAAAGTATGGCAGCATTTTGAATTCTGTGCATCCCTGCTTTGAATCATGACTTCTGAAGTTTCACAAAATGGATGAGATACCATAAGAAATAAAAAATAAAATATTTCAATCTCCAGCATAGAGGCCACTTGGGAAAATCTGACAGTAGGAGACTGACACATTATTAGAGAGGTACTTCTAACCAACAAAGTGTTAGGCCATATGGAGCTAGGAAAACTAGCTGAAATACATCTGCTGAAATCACACTGCAGGGAGAAATCACACATCTGGAGAGACTCATAAAATAGTGTTTTCAAAGGGACTGTCCTCTCAGGGGTCTCCTGGAGCATCAGGATAACTCACAGATAACGTTCCTCTTTAAATTGATTAGCAAGTGGTTTCTGCAGAGTTTTTCACATTTCCCTTTTGATGTGTGGTAGTATTTTGTACAAAAAATAGGTTCCAGTCCTTCAACAGAAAAGTAGATATTGGTGAATTGCCCAAAGTCTTGTTCTGGGTGCATCTGACCTCACTTTAACACCTGTACAGTTACAAGCCCTGGCGGTATCCAGCAGCCACCTGTCCTATGGGACATGCAAACACAAATATCAGCTTCCCACCTAACTTCATGTCTCAGAGTTTAAGACTGCATCACTTGTTTCTTCAATGCAAAATATCATCCTGGATGCCACAAGCACTAGAAAAGAGTCAAGCAACTAGAGAGTATGCAGCTACCAAGCATCTAGATTTAATTTGTGTAGGATGCCAACTTGAGACAACAATGTAGCACCAAAGAATTTGTCTATGCAAGCTTTAAAGTAAACCCCTTCTCTGTGACACAGAAAGGTTGATGCTCTGAGAAGATTACATGCTGAAATTTAAAGAGCAAAATAAATGATGTTGGACAAACATTTCCAAAATACACATGTTCTAACATGAACCAGTGAACTAGAGGCAGAAGGTTTGCAGGTCAGCTCCAACTGAACTTGGGATTTTATAGGCAGGGAAAGAGGGAAGCAGCAAGCACACAAAGCAAACCTTGCCTGCTTTCCCCTGACTCACCCTCCCACAACACACACGCTCCCAGCACGGCTGGTGCACAGCCTGGAAAGCTGGTGTGCCACTATGAAGCAACAAATCCAAACGCTGTCCACTGAAAAAAAAAGGGTTTGGGGGTCACTGAGAAACTACATCAGCCTGGAAAAAGTTAAGAACTGCTGAAGAAAATGTTTTCCTTCAACAGGGTGGAAAACCACAGAGTTTAAGTGCTCTTGCTAGCAAGAGAGCAGCATACAGTCAGACAAGCAGAACAACACTCCCTCGTGTGGTCTCTGAAATAAGATTTCTCTCTTCCTAAAAAGCTGAATCACAATCACCATCAAATAACAGGCTAGGCAAAACTCTATCAACTTTAGCCAAACGACATCAAATGAGGAGCATTGAAAAACAATGACAAAATAGTCTCTACCCTTCAAGAGGGATCTGACTACCCCATCACAAACTCTTACTAAAATATATATCATTGAACAGTGCAGCAGATGCCCAACTTTTTCCTCCCCAGGAGTGGAGGAAGTTCCAAAGTTTTTTACCTTTTTATTCCAAAATTTTTTTTTTTTTTCATTTTTAGTTGTTATGGGAGAACTCTGAGGTACTCAAATAGAAACATCTGTTTATTTCTGTAGATAAGAACAAAAACTAGGGTTTGGAAGAACAGTACATTCTTCATATAATTTTATCTTTTTTTTTTTCCCAAGAACTACCCATCTTTGCTGTAGCTAGACATCAGAAATAGGCATTGCTTCAAGCCTAATACTTGTAGCATTTCTCAAGTGTTTTGTCTAGTTCATTTTTCCTTATCTAAAGAAATAAGGGATTCTATCTTCCCTTAAGGGATTCTCAAGGAAAACTTAATTTGTATTCAAATACATCTAACACTCAAATTATTAGAGCCTGTATTAACCTTTCCTTAAATTCTGGTAGAAGTTGTGAAGCTTTGTTTCTGCTTAATGGGAAAAGAAATCGTGAGGGGAAAAAGTGAGTCACCACAGGCATCCTCATGTTCTGTATCAGTGAATCACTGAACTCTTTGCATCACAGATGTCCCGTGCAGCACCCGCAGTATCTATGACAGTTAAAGATGCATAAACTTGTGTTTGCCTGTACATAAACAAAAAAGAATGACGTTTCCTTTTCCTTCACAAAGCTGCGTACACACACTCCTCTAATCTGGGCCCAGTGAAGTTTATGTCTGTATCATCAGCCTTCTTGAAAACTACAGCTTGAATAATGATTAAGTAAAACATTTTCAAACTAGGATCTCTCCATTTGCAGCAAACACGCTGTAAAAGACACGTCCTGACGCACAGGCCTCAGCATTTTGGTCAGTTGACATTAACACATCTCCACTGGTACATGCTGTAATCATGTCTTGCTGTTCCATTCAGAGTCACTGCAAAACACCATGTACAAGCCTCCAGGAAGTAAGGAAAATCACTCAGCAGAGTTCTTTTTAATTAACCATTTTTGAAAAATTAGTCATTATTCTATCACAAAGAACAGTCACCGACAACCTTCAGAGGAAAGCCATGAAATGTTCTAACTCCCAATCACCACTTGTCTCCTTATTCCCATACATATAAAGAAATATCACATGGCAAATTGTAGCTATTTTCTTTTTAAAAGCCTCACATACACCCACTACCTTTACAGAAGCAGCTTTAAAAGCAAATCTGATGGCTATGGCATGACTCTGAGGTCATGGGCAATATGAAAAAAATAAGCAACAAAACCAAAGGAACTTTAAAAAAAAAAAAAAAGCTGAATTTTTTTGAGGTGAAGACTGGGAAAGAATTTGCTCAGGAACTCGTTTGCTAGCTGAAACATTAGCAACAAAGCAAGAGAGGTTTCTCTGAAGTTCACACCTGCTTTCTTTCAGCCATGACCATGCCTGGCTCCTGCTGACAGGGTACCACTCCCTATCCCAGCCCTGCAGTCCCCATTGCCCACACCAGGAGGAACCACGGAGTTGCAGCGGGGCTGAAGACGTCAAGCCCAAGACATGGAAAAACAGCACTGGAAAAATCACGCTGGAGCCTGACATAGTGAAGCCGTCAAAACGTTCATGCACTATGGGGTGGTATTTCATGAGCCTGCAACTACAATTACAAACAAGCCAGGTATACACAGAGTTGAGTGGCCCCTCAGCATCAATTGGCTGGGCTGGCAAAGGCTGCATTTTCCCTGAGAGGATTCATTTTTCCAAAATCTGGGCAGCCTTGATCCCGGCCAGCATATGACTAACAGTGCGGCTGTGAGCCATGATGGATGTGTCTCCCTCACAACACAACAGAAACAGTCAGATTGCCAAGAAACATTCAGTGAAAATAATTTTATCTCTTTTCACCTGCCAAGCAATCAACTACTTTAAAAATTAATTTGTTTTGCAGCAGCTCATAAGCAGACCTGAACAAACTCTTGGACCAGACAGTGGACACAGGCAGCGCTCTGGGATGGGACAGTATGGATGTTAGGGTGGGCTGTTCCCCTTGGGTTCAGCCAGGACTCACAGTTGGAGCGGATTCAGCACCAAACCAGACACCCACCATTCAACTAAAATCCCACCCTTTCAGGTGAAAGCAGTGGTGGAGGAAGAACCAAAGTTATTGAACATGAGAGCCACCTTCATCATACCTGTGCTCCTTCCCTGGTGCCTTTGCTGCCTTCAGAAAGCAGCACGAGCAATCCCAGTGACACTGCAGGAGCCCCAGCATGCTCCCGATGGAAAACCATGGAATACCACGCACAGCTTGGGAAAGAGAAGCTGCAGGCAACATGCAGAGAGCTTCCCACTTCTGTCAGCTGCACCTTGCCAAGCTTCCTCCTTTGCAAATGTCTTTAAAAATGTAATTTTCCAGAGAATTTCAGGACTGATGGCATGTTATGTGACTATGCCTAAAGGAACATAACTACAAGTACCTAGTTATGGTGTACCAGTCATTTGAGAACAAATTGGTTCCTGATAAGATCTCAAGATATCAAAACCCAGTATTTATGAATCTCAAGGGAAAAAAAAATCTCATATACTTTTCTAGTTTTCTGCCAGAAAACCAGATTTGAGTTTAAGGATGCAAGAATTGAAGAAAAGTATTATGGACAGCAAAATTAAATTACAACTTTTCAATGTTTCATTTTCTCTTTTATATACAAGAAATCATAAAGTATATAAAAACATTTCAACATAAAATATCATTCATCATATTGAATGAAAAACAGAGGTTTGAAATAATGGACTTTAATATAATCTATAAACTTCATATCAGCACAATTTAAAAATACAGATTACATTAATAAGAAAAAACAAAATTGGCAGGAAAAAAAATTGAAATTTAAGATGTCATAGTAAGATAATAGCAAGAAAACTAATTAATTCAGAAAAGGAAAAAAAAATCTTGTTTTCTTCTCAAAATTAGTGGGTTTGCATCTTCATTAGTAAGAAATTCTTACGTGCATATTTTTCTTCGGTCAGAAGCAGACCATATTCCTCCTCTCCACTGGGTGGCATTATTACCTAGAGTAATGTAAAGTAAACGACAACCTAGCCATGTACCTGAAGATTACATGAAGTTGCTACAAGGAAGTAAACATCTCTCAGGCCTTATTGATCTGAATTTATAGAATTAAACCACCTAAGACAATCTGAGACATCCATCCTGAGACAACCATCTAAGCTAATCTGCTGATGTGCAAAACTACCCCTTCTTAGCGAAATAGATTTTTCTGATAGTTTTGGAATGAATATTGCTGTAAAAATATATATTTCAGCGTAATTTAATTCATTCTACTGTTTGCCAATGTTGACTTACCTCTAAAAAGAATAAATTCAGAGGGATGGATTAATATAGTAAAAACATTGGCATTATATGTGAAAGAGAAATACAAGAAGAAAATATGGATATGAAATAACTCACGACTTCTAGGTCTGAAAGAGCATTTGAGCTCTAGCAAATATCAGAGTGTTCAGGCAGTTAAGCACCCCCAACTAAGTGTGCCACAAGCTTACAAGTACAACTTGATAAAGTGCGCTGAGGGTGTCAGAAAAAAAAAGGCAAGTGAGCAGATGTCATTGTGTGCTGCACATGAACAAGATACCTGGGCTCCACAACGCATCCCATAAATCCCACCACCTGTGTGCCATGGCCATTCTGCCTGTTTGTCTTCCCATAAAACTGAAGTGTAGGGAATGAGGAAAGGAGCTTAAAATCCAAGTTACATGTCAGTTGGCGTGAAGGAGGTAACTGGTGTGCACACATGAATGCTGGGCTGGGAAATATTTGGGGTCATTGTTTAGACAGACACACAGCACTCCAGGAAATACATGAAGAATAGAAAAACTTTTCGACAATCTCTCTTTTCCCCTTCCTTTTGAGAAATTACGAAGTAGAAGGTCAGCAGCAAAAAGATCAATCCAGTTGTTATTCAAGAATCCATATAAATAAATATTTAACAGAGCATTAGATTACAGGATAACAGCCTAAAAAGGTTTTCTGATGTTGTTAAGGATTTAATTTTAATCTGGTTTGACTGTAAGTCTTAGACCATGATCCTTGAGTTCTGTTTGTTTGATTATCCTCTTTCTCTACTGCTTTTCCCCACAAACACTGCTGTTGACCTCTCAAATAGACTGTCTTTATGTGCACACACCTAATGCACATCAGGCTTTCACCCTTGTAAGACTTGCACACAATTAGGACAGGATAGTGAATCCAGAACTTTTGGAATATCATAGCTCCCTCATGGTGGAGTTCTGTTCTTATCTTACTATTTTGTTCCAGCCCTTACCCTAGGCTTGAACATCTTCACAGCAGGGAGGAGCAGCACAGAGGAACCTGTCCTGACTGACACTTCTAAGAAAACAAAACCAAACCCCAAACCTTCATATTTCAACCTCAACTCTTCCAAAATAAAAAATCCAAAGACTGTCTCATGTCTTCAATAGTGCCCTTTTCAGTAATGAGAATAAAACCTTCCCAGGGTGAGGGCCATTTACATTGCACAGCACCTTTCTTCTTTTGTATTTATTCCAGAACAATCCACTTGAAAGGATTTATAGTCCAAACTGAGAGGCCTGAGCATGCCCAAGCTGGCTCCCACACAGTGAAGGGGAGCTGTGCGTTCCTGTCCCTCCACCCCTCTGCATGCACAATGGACAGGGCTGCCCACGCTCATCCCTATGCATGTGCAAAGGGAAGCTCAAGACACAATGTGCAGTGCATTTCTACCCTGCTGAATTAATGTAGATGTAATTTAGAAAAAGAGAAACCTCTTTGTGATATGAAGTGGTCTACCCACTACTTCCTTTGCTCTGGTATTCTCTCTATGAGCATCTACGTTTTGAGAAAGAACTTGATTAAAAAGCCAAATTTGTCTTTCCCTGAAAGGTTTGTATTTAAAACCTCCCCACAGGAACAAGGATGGAATTCTTTTTCCTCCTTTCACTTCCATTCAGAATCCACATTTAACCTAATTTTGTTGCTTCCTGAGACTTCATGATTTTTGTTTCTATTCATCTCTGGACCAGATTCTATAAATTGTGGTCTTTTTCCTCTCACAGGAGGCTAGAAGAGGTGGAATGAAGTTTTTTCAATAATGATTGTTCCTTTCAATAAAGCAAGTCAGAGATTTTATTTATGCCACCAGGACAAAGTCATTTTTATGTTGTGACTGTTATTCAAATGTTGTGAATAGAGCCATAGCTGGCCTGTCATTTCTTTCTAGTGCAGCTAACAAGCAATTTGCAAGTTCCCATATGAAGCTATTTTGAGAACAAGAAATTCCTTTAACACAACAATCTATTCTGAGGGTGAAAAACAAATGCACCTATAATAACAAGGGATTTGTCCCATGAGAATCAGTAAAGAAAATACGTAAATAATCCAAAAATAAATAGATTTGATGTACAAGTAGAATACCTTTTACTAACCAATAAAATAATGAACAAGAAAGCTTTAACCAATTACAATTGCCCAGGAGGTTTGTAAAAACTGTATAAAAGACAGCATGCCACCATAATAAAGAGAGCCTTCTGAAGATTTTACCATGTCACTCTGTGTGTCTTGGCCACCTCTACTATGATGACAAAAAGTGACCAGAAGAATACAATACTCTATTATTGCCAAGTCCAGTTTATCCACCTACTGTTTTCAATAGATCATATAACCCTCCTACCTAAATTTACCATCTCAATTCTGCTACTTTAACTATTTATCCAGTGTTAGCCTAACCCAATTTTCTTAAGTGATCCAAATTATGAAAAAAGTGGCAAGAAGGAGAGAAATAAAGAAAATCTAATATCAGGTGTCCTACACACATACACTTTTTGCCATCCATTAAAAAAAATAATAATAATAAAAAAAAGTTGATTTCACAAATTTGGAAGCAAAGCAGTAGTGGGAAAATAAAAATGGGAACCATGAGCCAAATTTGTCACCGAGAAAAGAACCTCTTCTACTCAAATGAGTTTTGGATCAGGCCTTATGAAGGTACTTTCTGTAAGTTCATCTCCATTCATGCACTTGGGCTTTGGTTGGGGTTTGGCCAACCAACAGGTCTTCCTGCTCCTTTACCATATCAACCACATCAAAGAGGCAATGTCACCTGGAGAACTTGGCCATACCTTTTTAGTGAAGGGCAGTGAAAGTTTTTTCCTCCTTGTTTCTCACTCTCAAAATCTTGGGCTAGTGCTCTGCTGTGGGACCGAGCTCTTAATAGATGGAGCCAGTATTTTTTGGCACATACCACGGGTGCCAGAACTGCATTTCTGGTCATGCTGAGGCAAGTGATGTTCCCCCCATCCTTGCAAAGATGTTGCTCTCTATTTTAATGAGTATACAGAATGAGAAATTTTCAGCTCCATATGCCACATCATGTACAAGTTACCAAGAAAAAAAGTCCTGCTACAACAACTAGACTGACTAACTCACATGCAGCTGCATCTGCACTGCTGTGTCCAAGAAACATCTTGCCATATCTGAGAAAGATTGGTTTTAAAATGCACTCAGGCCAGCAATTCTGAGCTGTCTTTTTCCTCGTATGAGGGATTTACAAATAATCCTACAGATCTCTCAGGTCTGGATACGTAGGCTATGCACACATCAGAGAATGTGCACTGGTATTAATTGCTATATCCTCCTTGTAAAGCAGCCTGTCAACAGAGGACTTGATGCAGTCTTTGATTCCTTCACTTGACAGTTCTGTTATGCATTTTTTTATTTAAAAAATACAGCAGATCTATCCCACTTCACAGTAGAATTCACCAACAAACTCTAGGAATTAGAGATCTACATGCACCTCCTCTTTCTAAAATAACACAATGTGACCTTCTCTACTTGCTTCTTACCACTATGTAAACCCTTGTGCTCAGCTGTATGCAAACATAAAGTCACTGAAGACAGTTGGAAAATCCTGAGAGCCACAATCAGCTGCAGCTGAGCTATTCCAAGACACAGCTACCTATCAAAGCCATGAAATCACTCCACACAGAAGGTAAGAACAGGTTAGACAATCTATTTCAATTCTTAGCTATCCTTATCATCAGAGAAATACTGATGTTTACATGTCTTGCTTTCATTCTGTTTTGGAGAGTCTTATTTCCTGTGGATGCAGAGAATTATATTGCCTCTTTGCCTGTGATTACATTCAAGAAACTTGGAGTGTCTCTCTCACATTTTTTCTGTAAATTAAACAAAACCACTCCTTCCAAACTTTTTAAATATGTAACAGTCTGTAAACTTTTGGTAGATCAGAACCACCTCAAGATAGCCCACATGAAGGATGCCCAAAAATGGACATGATACTTTTCCAGTCAAGCTTCAGCAGAGCAAAGTAGACCAGGCAGATGACTCTGCAAAGAGCCTTGTGTGCAGCAGCCTGTTGATGCCTACTGGATGGTTTTGCATCCAACACATGCCACTCTGAACCACAGGTTAAATTCAAGGCAACAATGATCACCACATCTTCCTCTGCAGACCTTTTGCCTAGCAAACAATTCTTTCCCTAACATGGGGATATGCCCTTCATAGCTCATAAATAAACACAGCACTTTGCACTTGACTTGTATCTTATTTCAGACCCAGCTGACAAAAACAAGTAAGTTTTCATCCCACTCTTCAGTGTTTGCAGAGCAATTCCTCTCTTACTTTGGCATTGGCTGCATAATGAATAAACTTAGTCTCCACTTTCCAAGTCACTAATAAAAAAGGTTAATTCATACTGGATGATGGTAGATGTGTGGCTTAGTACCCAGGATTGACCACTTGTTCAGTATATAATTCCTATTACACTTGCACCAACAGTTTACTGTGATTATGGATACACAGCACACCTACCTCCCACAATTCTTGGGACCTTCAAGACAATATTAACATAAAAATCAGGTCTAAAAAAACCCCATTTTTTTCTTGAAAATTACCTCTTTTCAAAGGAAAGTATTAAGTTATTTTCCTTTTTTTTTTTTTTTTAAATAGTCTTTCCTTCAACACATGCTCAAAGCCCTCAGGTCACAAAGAAACAGTTAACAAAATCATATTGCCTAGACCACATTTTTCTACCTGTTCTTAAAATTGAGTATTATGTTTTGTGTTATTTTAAGGACAGTCATGAGTTTGACTGGCTTGATAATCATTAAAAATTCTTGTCAGATCTACTATTTCACTCACTTTAACACTCTGGCAATAATCAGAGAAACACTCTGATTCACTCACTTGAGTTCTCCTGGTTG
This sequence comes from Cettia cetti, assembly GCA_013401135.1. Taxonomy (NCBI): domain Eukaryota; kingdom Metazoa; phylum Chordata; class Aves; order Passeriformes; family Sylviidae; genus Cettia; species Cettia cetti. The sequence goes on along the minus strand of VZUI01045409.1, from coordinate 89,070 downwards.
TGCTATTTTCCACTTCCAAGCCTCACTTCTAGTAGTCCTCTTTCTATCAGTGGACATCACGGACAGCTGGAGCATATTTTTCATTTAATCATTTTGGTTCTCTGCTGTGCTATCTCTGCAGAGCAACTGCAATCCTTTATTTTCTAAAAAAGAGCTTTACTATTGGCACATTTCTTTTACCATAACCAAGCAGGATTTATGGATTTTTACTATGTGTCTGTGTTTCTGACTTTATTGAGGCTTCTGTTCTTTTTTCTAGTCTTAGTGGAAAACGCACTCCTTGCTTCTAACCACCTCAAAAAGTTCTTTGTTTGACTGGGATGAGTAGGCTGCTCTGCAAGCATTTCTCCTCAGTTTGAAATACCACCTCCAGTTCCTCTGTAATATTAACACTATTCACCAAACCACACACAAAACAGTATTAACAGGTTCATTGGTTATTTGGTGAGAGCCTCTTACATCTAGGAATAGCTGAAAATCACTTGTTCCTCCCTCCACACCTGTTGTGATGGTCAGTGCCAGCAGCCTGGTAATGCTGACTTTCTGGCACAGGGACTGAGGGAGTGAAGAGTTTCCCTGGGCTCATCTCCATGAAGCCCAAGAGTCCTTTCTGCCATGACACTTACTGGCCTTTCTGCACTACCTTTCAGATAATACACTGACATTTTTCCTTCAAAATGTTTTTGTCTCTAGCCCTCATCAGTCAAAATGAGACAGCAGTCCATCACCAATGTCAAATGTAAAGAAGAAATTAGTATTAAAATTAGTTCGTTTGCTCCCACAATGCCTTCTTTTCCCCACCAAAAAAGTTACTCTGCTAGAAAATACAAAGAAGAAACATTTATTTCAAGACATCTGACTGCTCTAACCTTTCCAGCTAATGTCATCCTAATTTTTTAAGTAAAAAGTTCAAGAAGTAGAATCTCAAGCAAAGGCTTAAGCAGTTTCTGTGATCTTTCCTCTACATCAACCCCTTCATCTCCAGCCAGCAGGAAAAGCTCCCATCGCCTTCAGCACCCACAACAGCCCACAGCCAGGACACCAGCAGGGAACAGAACATGACTCTGTCCACAAATTCACCAAGTGTGCTCTGGGACAATCTGTTTGCTCTTCTGGGCTGCTCAGAGTGTGACCTCTCCAAAGGAAGAGTCCTACCAGATACAAACCAGGTTCTGTGCTCCACCCAAAGGGATGCCAGCGCAGGAAAAGCTTTGAAAGACAGCTCTATCAAAAGAAAATTGCATCAAATGCATTCTAAAGGACACCCCCCAACAGCTTCCATAAGAACCAAGGGTTTGTGTGGCAGAAAACAAACAGAAAGTCACATTAAACGCTAAGGAAAAACTATATTTAAAAATCAGAGGCTAGGGATTATGCATTTGCAAAGGAGTAACCCAGAGGATGATGACAGCTGCCCCTCTGCAGCAGGAGCCTTTGTCAATAAAACACATTATAGGACACTTCTATAATACAGTAAAATATATTTTCAAGAAATCAAGCACTACAAGGGATGAGTTTGCAATTGATTTTGTTAAAAATCATCTTCCTTTTCTCAGGCTTTTTTGCTGAATTGAGATAGCATTCCACTATCCTACAACACCACTTTAAGTAATTATCCACCAGTGATATAAAGAAATAAAGGACTTTTGTCTTGCCTTTATGTTAACCTCTTCATCTTGTCGTTTTGTGAAAGAGATATCAAAATATGGAAGAATATCCCAGGGATGTGACTCTTCAATATTAAATGATCCTTTTGTGAAGGATTTATCTTATACAGTATCTGTTTCAAGAAAATGCTAATTTCCTACTCAGAGGTTAGTTCTTGTCATTTTATAAACTTGGATTTTGCAGGTCTTTCAAAGCAAGATTTTTCTATTTGCACTTTTCTAAATTAGGTCAGTACTGCTAGATGTTATCTGTAGAATATTTACAGAACACTCCCTTACTGCACCTTTTGACCTGCATCATTGTAAATTTTCTTCTTAAATATCTAATATTTACTATCTCTATACACATATTCATGCTTTACTGCGCACATGTTTTACTGTGTAGATTCCCTTGGGAGCTGTGAATAACCAAAGCAACTTCTAGGCAGTCCAGACCAAACACGTGAAATGTTTCACTGATCAACACCAGAAACTGAGGTGTGAACAAACACAAGCTTGTGGATTACAGATATTTTATGTTCCCAACTGCCTCCACTAAGTGGGAAATACAGTAAGTATTGCCAGTCATGCCTTCTGAGGACAGTAATTCTCCTACAGCTACATTGGGGCACAGTTAAAATCATTTATGAAGTCTTTTGCTGATCTGAAAGAGTAGTTCTCACATCCAGGAAAAGCCACAAAACAAGACTTGAGGGTTCATGTAGACTGTAGACCAGGTGCCTTCCACCAAACACAACTGGCCATGGTGGCCACTTCCTTCCTGAATGGAAGAAATGCAGTAAATGCACTGATGCTGTTTTACGCAGGAGCTACCTGGTCCATAAAGCTTGTTGAGGAGAAAACTCCTTTCAACAGTTCCCTATTCATGTGAAAATCCCATCTATACTCTGAAAGTAACACACAGAAGCCAGCCCATGATTAGGCTAAAGGGAAGATGAGATGTTGGCAGACACACCACATTCTCTCAAAGCACACATCTGATTCTTGCAGCAGTGGGGTACCAGCCCCTGTCAGCTATCTGAAGAAGGGTTTTCCCAACACCACCACTCAACATGCTGAACCTTACAGGCACAGTCAATTAATGAAGTTGAACACCAGGACCTCCACACCAGTGAAAAGCTAGTACCACAGAAAGAGCTGAAGATGCTTGGTACACATCCCACATTTAGAAAATATTTATAGTGGAAATAAACTTGTAAGCAATTTATCCTTTGATATTTGGCTCACAATTCCCCATGGAATCATAGGTACTATGGAAACTATTATAAATAATCTGTTAAAAAACTGCATCTGTTTCTTACACAATGTTTCCAGCATGAAACCAAGCTTGAACTTAACAGATGATTTCTTCTAATATGGGAACAGTTTCTGGATAATTCTCCCAAATGACCTTAAATGCTTTTTTATTTTCTATGACCAAATGAGTGTTTACATTTAAGCTTCCTCATCTCTTCTTGATGGCAGCCCATTTTGTAGAAAACTACCCGATTTTAAAATGTGATAAATTCTGTACAAGAAAATGTTTTCATCTGATTCAGAAACTCAGGGATTGTCACAATAGCTCACCTGCAAACACAAGGAATAATCAGAAAGCTGCTACAAAGAGTACAGTTTTAGCAGTAACTTCTTTGTCATCAGAAATCAAAGAGTTAAAATTAGACCCAGAGATTCTTCAGATTAAGTTCTGGGAGATAACATGGTAAAGAAAAGGGGTGATAGCAAAATGTCTTCACTTATTTTCTGTTGTGATTATATGATAATTGTGTGCTTTTAAGTCCCATGAATAATCCCTGTGAAAAGAAGAGGATGAGTCTAAGTATGGAAAATTTCCAAGTGTGTCTCTTCCATCAGTGTTTCAATTTAACAAAAACACCCACACATACATACAGGAGATCTACTTCCATACTAATGAGTAAAAGTACTCACCAGCAATCTAAAAGAAGCTTCTTTAATGGATCCAGTGAGGCTTAAGTGCAGCTACCATTAATTTAACATTTGGTCATTTTCTTGCCAGCATTCTGCCATCACTAACATCAATATCTCTTTAATGACACACAAGTTCTTCTTGTAAGTGACTGAACTAAAGCATACCACGATGAGAGAGCTGTTCTTAAGCCAGTCAACTTTTTGCTTCCTAAAAGTTCAAGGACAGGATGTGATATTCCTTTTTCTGTCATTTCTTAAGAAAATTCAAAGCAAAGAAAGCTCCCCAGAGCATCCCCAAAGATACTGTGTTATCTTTGCAGTCATGCTTGCTTCATTCCGTGCACGTTTAATGTTTCTACGGAGCTGAAACACCACTGCCAAACACCAAGACTGGCTTAGGGTCTAATCTTTCTCTCGAAGAGGGCAAAACATGTTGTTGCCTTGCCTTTGCACCAGCTTCTGATGGGACCCAGCCTGTAAGACTGGTCCTCAGAGTGGAAGACCTAAAAATCCACAAAAGCAATGATGTAATACAACAACCATCTGGAGAAAGACCAGTGTCTCTCTGGAGCAGAACAGAAAAGACTCAAAACACCAGGCAGAAATCAAAAGGCCCAAGCACAACCTGACCCTGCCAAAGGTGAAATGGATTATTAGTACTATTCCTGGCCAGACTGTGGACTGGCTTTTGTTGACGTTTTCTTTAAGAAAAGCAACTGTCCTGCACATATTCAAAAGGAACACTTTATTTATTTTTGCCACTCTCCAGGAAGAGTTTGTTTTATCATCCCAAAGCCAGGGGTCCAACTTAGTTTCTAATTCAAGGAGAAATGTTTTTTGTAATACAAAGAAATAAAGGGGGAAGATCCAAACCTACGCTGTTTGCAGTGATCCCCTTCCATTGCATTAACTCCTCTCCTGCCAGGAGTCTTGAAGCTTCCCAAGAAACAGCTCCAGAGAAAAACAGTGGATACAAGATGACAGGATTTCCCTTTATAAAAATCTAGGACTACAGAATAAATTCTTTCATGGGAAAAGCCCACTGGCAGCACAACCTATGTTGTGGCCAGAAGCACAGACACTGTGACAAGTGACAGCACCATGTGGGCTGCTGAGTAAATGACAACAAAAACAAGAAAGCCCTCACAGATCTGTAATTATGTCTGTAATAGTCAAGGAAATGTCATGCCTACAAGTGTCTGTATAGGTCTCATTTTAAGAAGTGCACACTCAGTTTTACAACAAAGGGTGCAAAGGATTTCTGGACTAAAGGACAAAAAGAGTCATAATACTTGCTTGAAGGGAAAGCATGATTATGACTGTTTCCTTTAGATGCCCTATCACACATCTAAAGACAGTCCCTGAAAAGCAAATGCTTTCTTAAACCAGTTTCTAGGTCAGCCTTCCTGAGCAATGACAGAAAACACAGATCTTCCTGGCAGATTTAATGCATTTGGCCTCCTTCACTTCCACTCTCTTCTGAAACTCTAGTACTTGGAGCAACTAAATGTGAAATACATGTTGTTTACATAAAGTATTACTGGATTGTTCATCCAGATGAAAAAGCCAAAAGTAAACCATTCATTTGGATTAACTGCGATTTTTAAGAAGTCCTCATCAGAGACTGACAGGATAGGATTCAACTTTGCAAATCCAAGCTGCTCATCAAGAGGCTTTTTACAGGCAAGAGCAACACTTCCAGGATACTATTCATCTCATTATTTAACAGGTACCAGAAGTGCTGGTGTTGTTCTCTCCACAGGACTGACTGCAGAGAGACCCTGGGGGGGTAACACCCATGCAGAGATTTACACTGAGAACATCTAGAATTAGACTAGACAAACCTCTACCCTTCAAGGTCAAGGAGAAGGGAAGAAAGAAGGGCTTGGGATGAGAAAGGTGCAGTTTGAGCCTGGGGATGAGCTGTCTTCAGAGGGACAGGTTGGTGTGGCTCTTCCCACAATGAAGCCAGTATGTCCAGCTGGAATCAGAGCATCCAACTCACCAGCACAGGGGTGGCTCCAGCCCATGGCATCACAGCAGTACTGGTTTGGCTTGACAATGCGAAAATTAGCACTTTATTCACAAGTATTGGCTGTCCTCTCCCATGTGGCAGAACACTTTGCCCTCTTCCATGGAAACAAAAAGATTTTCCTCCAAGCCTCCAAGCAGTTTACTCTGAAAATACATCCCTACAGCCTTATCTTAAACACACAGGCTCCAGTGAGGAGAAAAGGTTCAGCTAGGGACACCATTAAAAGCTTTGATTTTTAGTGATTAAGGGATTGAGGCGTGACATTTCCTACTCCCAGTTCTATTTCATCCCTTTCAAATTAAGTACTGGATTCAATCACTGGGTTATTTTTACAGGCATTTAATCATAATAAAAAGTAAACAAAAAACCCCTGGCTATGAGACAAGCTCTGTGGCCTGCCTTCTTCCTCAACACTGCTACAGCTCATTACAAGGCAGTTCAGTTCAGTTGTGAAAATACCAGTACCTCTTCTGATGCAATGCAGAAACCTGTAATGCATCCCCAGCTCTCTGGACAGCAATGAGAACTATTCAAAATTTAAAACAAGCAAGCACAAAACACATTATTACAATTATAAGTAGTTATGGCAGAATATTAGCAGATGCTGTTTAAAAAAAGATATCACCTGCACCCTAGAGAAGATCTCAGAATTATCCTGTTACCCAATTCTGAATACAATGTTTTAAAAACAAATGTTAGGCTTATTGCCTGGGTCCAAATATTTGTTTTTTCTAAAAAGGGTCTGAGCAGCCAAACAAATCAACTGCTTTAAGTTTCTGTTGGAGTCCAGAAAGGATGTGAAGTACAGAACAAACAGGGTTTGTCACATGACGTGGAAGAAAAAGGAAAGTAGACTAATAAAATGCAACATCAGCATCTCCCTGGCAGGATCAGAATTTTTGCATCATGTTCCTACTAGTTCCTAATTTCAAGCTGTGTATTTTACATTAAAAAAATAGCATGAGCATTCTTATTAACTTTGGCAGGAAATTCAGTTCAATCAAATGACTACTTACTATCATCTTTGACCAAAACCACGATTAACATAGAAGAACCCAAAAATAATATTTAGATGATTTTTAGGAATTTCTTACTGAACAGGAGGGGACCAGAGACAGGGGAGATGAGTAAAGAGTGTGCCATCTAATGAAATTAAAATTAAGAAGTATCTGTGAAATGAAGTTGAACCTCAAGACACAACACACAAGAAACAAAATACACCTATGATACTGAATTTTGGAAAGCAGTTAACTTTGGCCCATTCTCATCCCTTGAGCTGCCCTGGGGAAGCACCTGAAGCCATCATAGAGGAGTCCTTGCTGCTGAGACTGGCAAAGGAAATAATCCATTAATAAGTACTGACCCACACCAGCTCTGTCCTCTGCCACACTCACAGGCAGGCCCCTCTGACAGGCCACTGCTGGAGAAATCATTAAGCACATGATGCTCCTGGAGCCTTTCCAAGCACCCTCTCTCTGCTGTCTTTCTTTTCACCTTCCTTATGGCAATGCAGAATCAGGAGAGCTGAACCCAGCAGGGATACATTCATCACTTTGGACACAGCCAGACAGCTCTGCCTTCGGCCCTGCCCTGCCTCAGCAGTACAGCAGACACCAGACACTGGCACCTCTCTGTACTGGTGAGGTAGCTTTGCAGTTATACTTAGAATTAAAAAATGTACTAATCACCATTCACTTCCGGAGACAGAGTGATCCTAAATGCCACTGGCAACAAAAAAATTATGCTCTTATGGGAAAGAAAACTGCACAACACCACGGGGTGAAATCATGAGGATGCAAGGAATAAAACTGGGCTGTTGGTGATAGGAATCTTCAGCATATCTTCTGCAGAATTGATCACAAACGTTCAAAGCACAGAGTTAATTCAGCTTCAAAATAGGCTGCTTCCTTGCAAACATTTCCAGTAAATATTTTCCTCATCACCATCCAGTTCTCCATTTGCATGCCAAAAGAGATTGCTGTCAATCTCACTGAGCAACATTAACTAACCTTCCCTTTCTAGCTCCCCTCTCCTGAAAGCTTGTCCTATCAAATAAGTTGTCATGGGTTATGTAACAAAAAAATGTTAATTCTATTTTCCATCTGTTGAAACCAGTTGGGGAGGTGTTTTCTTTATCTCTTGTATATCCCATTCCTCATAACTCCAGGGGGGAGGGGGTGGGTACCTTCTCATAATGGGCCAGCCTTTAAAACCAGGTGGGGCAGTGTTCCTTATCTCTTCAGGGGCATATCTTCTGGTAATGGGCCATTAAGGCTCACCACATGACTGAAAACATTACATCACCCCATTGTGAGATGCTCCACCCAGAGGGGGGAGCCAACTGTTCCTACCTAGATAAAAACTGAGAATCAGAAACACCAGGGAGCCTGTTTTCCACTGGATTCCAGAGTAAGACTGGACCCATCCCTTTGCTACAGGATCATCTCTACTCCAGCAGAACCATATCTGTTTCTCCAGGAGGATTCATTTGAACTGCTTCCAACACCCTGACCAACAGGGTGTCAGGTCCTATTTCTGACTCTTTTAGGGTTTCTAGCTTTTTTGTTCGTTTGCTTATTTTTTTGTACTGCTACATTTGTATTTTTAATATTCCTAGTAAAGAATTGTTATTCCTATTCCCAAATCTTTGCCTGAAAGCCCTTAATTGCAATAATTTGGAGGAAGGGGGGGTTATACTCTCCATTCCAAGGGAAACTCCAGCTTTCCCTGGCAGACACCTGTCTTCCTAAACCACGACATAAGTGATATTTGGCTTTAAGCTGATTGAAAAAGTCAGTATTTAAATATTCAGGACTCCCAAAAGAGTCTTAAGTATTCAGGGAGGAACTATGGTCAGCCTGTCCTTAGTGGACACTGTCTTCTACAGGATGGCATCAGAGGGTAAAACTTCTAATATCAAAGGAAACAAATCTCTGCCCCCCTCAACAGCTTAATAAAATAAAATCTGAGCAACATTAAACAAATAGTGAGAAGGCATACCCATTCTGTAAGCCACAGATTGGTGTTCTGTTTGCAGCAATTCATTCAGCTCTCTAATGAAAAAACACACTTCTCACGTAGCAGATCCTAAAGCTATCACTTCCAAACAAGCCTTTTTGACATTATGCTCTTTTTCAGAACCAAAGAATTGCTATTATTGGTGTGCTACATTCCTATTACCAAGAATAAATGTTCTCTGTTCCTTTCTGTATCCAGGTGGTGAAAACTTTTCTATGCATTTCCCTAGCCAGCAAAGCTTATATGAATGCCTTATTTCCTCTCACCCTTCACTGATTAGTGCTTCCTTCCCAGAAATTAAGGAAGATTAGAAGCATTTTAACAGTACTGGAAGATTTCAGAAATTTTTCTTTAATACAAAAGAATCATTAGAAAGAGATAATTGCCATCTGCAAAGAGAAATGTAAATTTAGGACTGTTCAGCATTCTAATGAAAACAGAATCTCAAAGGCTTTATCTTAATGTTTCTAAAACTGGCTCCCTCTGTTTTGGGGAAGGAAACCCACCACACCAATCACAGCACTTTACTGTTAGTATAGAATTAAACAGAAGGGCCACCCATGGTTATAAGTAGCTGAAACAAAGCATTCAGCAATGCATGACAGCTAAAATCAAGCTCTTCCTTCCTGTTATTAAAATGCAGTACACATGAGAAATATTTTATTTTATTGTCTACTTCAGAAAGATGATAACAGTCAATTTGAAATTTATAAGCTCTAGTATGGTAATCCAGTTTATCCTCCTGTTTACCATTAGTATTGATTAGACCCAAAGATGGGAGATAAGAACACAAATGTAATAAAATGAATACCAGTGACTCATCTTGGGTACCAAGAGCTTGTGGAGAAGAAAAAGGTAGAAGCTTTATGCTAAACAAGTTCTGAACCTTCACAGTACCTTCTGCTATTTAATGTGCAGAACATTACAAAGTAAAATGACTTTATTTTCCTGTACAGGAGTTATTGCAGTAGCCACAAATGAAGGGAAGTGCATATGGCATAAGAAGGTGAAGTATGATATTATTAAGAATTGGTGCAGAAATGTGACATAATACATAAACAAGCCATCTAACCTGTGTGTAATTGTAGCAATTGTAATTGTTACAGCTGCATTTACAAGAGGGACAATTGTGAGTAATTCACCTTGCTCTGCTCCATGTCCTCTAACAAAATATAGCTCTTGTTGACAACACCCTTTTTCTACAATCACATTGTTTTTCTGGGAGGAAAGACAATGTAAGAAGAAGATGGTATGAACAGCTTAGATTTCTTCTAGTCTTGAACTTGGGAGTCATTTACTTTGTTCACTCCTCACCCTTGCTCCTCTTCTTCCACCCCCACCCAATAGATCAGTACTTAAACAGGAAAGCAAAAGGAGTGGGAATGTCTTCGTAATTGAGGTACTTTGTAAGTGTGTTTCTTTTTTCCCCTAATGTTTATTTTAATCTGCTTTGAACACTCATCAAGATTACATAACTGCTCCGAGCCCCAGGTTGGTGGCAGGGGCAACTTGCAGGGAGCCAGGCTGTGCTGGCAGCGTGTGATGCTGCAGCAGAGCAGGGCTCACAGGGCTCACTCACTCTCTGTGGGACACTGTGGGATCTCCATTGCTGCCAGCAGCAAAAGCTGTGTCTGCATCTGGCACGGACGGTGACAGAGGCAGCATCTTGTGCACAGAAATCGTGAAGAGGGAGGTTCAGCATTCACCACGCAGAGATGGATTTTGTGCTCGGTGACATTTCCAGTTGGAGGGTTGGTGTTGAGGGCAGGACATTACAGCTGCAGCAGCTTCTGCCAGAGGTGTTTCCTGTGCTTTTTCATTTGTGTCCCAAGCATATACTGGGAGATTCTCCTGTCCCCACCATGGTCCCCTGTCCCCTTCTCTGTCACACTGCCATCTCAAAGCAGCTCTTTAAACCACATGAGCTCTTAGCATTGGGCTTTTACAGTGGAATTCACAGGAGTCAAGCCATAAAATATGCAAGTTATAAACACAAAGAGAAAAGGGGAAAGAGAGACCTTCCCCAGGAGCACACTGTTGTCTCTCCCAGTAAAAACTGAGCTGTGCCTCTGCTTTTCATCCCACTTAAACTTGTCAGTGCCTCGCTTTCTAGCTTTCTAGGATCACACTGGATATGGTCACTGATGCCCTCTAAGGGATTTTTGTAGGGACTCTACTATTAATAGAGCAATATGCTTCCCCCTCAGGATCTACCTGAATGCCCCTCAGCAGCGAGGCACTCGGGAAAGAGCATACTGCACCTCTGTGCAACACAGCACTTCTGGAATACACAGCACCTCTGTGATGCCTGGTAAAATTATCATCTGCCTCAAACTAACCAGAGCTTGTTCCTGCTGTCATTGCTACGCCCTAGAGAGAGAGGGGAGAAAAACCGACATGAAATCTGGCAGCCAGGTTTGAGGGAAAGCTAGAATCTGGCCTCTCTACTGGGATTGGGGTGTGGTCTCTCAAAGTTGCATTCACACCACATAGAAAAAAAACCCAAACAATCCAAACCAAAACTTTCAAAAGACAAAAAGCACAGGTTTTGTAACTGGAAAATCTCAGAAAAAATATAGTTTTTCTGTAAAAATGCCTCCATTTTCTCAAGAACTTTTCCCAATGCCTGCAGCACTTGACAGCAGGTTCTTGATAACAATGAGGGTCCCTGTCACTACACTCCCCTCCATGGGAGGTATCTTAGAGCATGAAGATGGCTGGGAATGATGACCTTTTCCCTTCCACCACAGCCTTCTAGGTCTATGACACCAAGGTGAGCAGCAGGGTCACTTTTTTCTCTAGCAAAAGACACTAAAGGTAGTCCAGATACCATGGAGACCAGAAAAAATGTGATGGTTCTAAACTGAACAATATTTTAAAACATGTACTTCAAAATTTTCCCAAAATGTTTTAGTTTTGACAGACACTTACAGATTTCTCTTTTGTTTCCCAGGATGTGACCATCTCTGACTTAACTGTGCTGACTTTTAAAGTGCAGGACTTTGCCTTCCCCACAGAATAGGGAAATTAAAAAGAAAGCAGGAGGCTGGCTTTCTCCAAGAGCTCTTTTTAAAGTCCTCTTTGCTATCCAAAAAGCCCTGTTTGACACTGATTAGAGGCATGGATCTGGGTTACGATAGGTTGCCTTATGCTACAAATATCCCCTGATTTTGGTGGGATATTCTTTAAAAAAACCCAAAATTATTTTCTACAGCTTTTAGCTGTAGCTTTTAATCTCAGAGTATAGAGCATATGAAATACAAGCAGTATCTATTCTCAGTCCATTTCCAAGTTTATTAGGAAGAAGGGTAAAATATACAGTCTATAAATTCAAGAGAGCATTCATACATGCTTTGCCACTCATGATCTTTCCCCGGGCAGCATTATTCCTGAATTAAAGACTATTTTAAAAAAGGAACCTGTTGTTCTCTTTAAAATGTCATGCATTCTTTTAATGCCATACACCAACACTGAACAATGAAAACCATTTTATCCTTCTGGAATTCATACTTAGAAAACTTAGTTCTGCAAAAATAAATTATTTGAAAAATTTTTTTCATCAGAGCTTTTGAATTCTAATAGGTTTGTAATGTTCATCTACCCTGTTTCTAGGCTACAGGTACAACGGAAGATGTTCTTATTAACAGATAATGTCTCTTCATGGAATATTTGCCTATTAAAAATTATCTGAAAAACAAAAATGTTCCAAAACTATACAGCAATTAAGTGAAAGCTAAAAATTTGTTGATTTGTCTGTATAAAAATGTTTTAATTTTATGAAAAAAGAATACAAAGCTGTTTTTTTTTAAAAATTGTCTTGAAATTTTGAATTTTCAACTTTTCACACCAGTTAAAGGACAGAAATGCTACAGAAAGCACATTTCAAATTTCTGGCAGCTGGAAAGCCCTGGTTTAAACAGGGTTATAGGCATCCCACTGTATCCTTTCACAGGACAGTAAATCATGTACATCCTCACTGAAAATTTGCTCCCTATCTCTTGCATAAAGTTTACCAGCTTCCAGTAAGTGAATTCATTACACTTCTTTTTCAGGTAAGTTAAAAGTCAAGGTGTGTCAGAGCTCTTCTCTCCAAGCACTTACACGGCCTCTTACTAGCCAGAGTAACCATGTAAACAAGGAGGTGCTGTGGACAGAGGTTTTAAATGGACACAGAACAGAGTGTCAGTATTGCCATCAATATTTTCCTCTATTGCTCTAACTCTCTGGAATTTGCTTTCATGATTAAGTTTCCAAAGCCTGTTGCAATACCAGATTTGCAACATCTTTTGCAGCTTTGGTAGTTACACTTCCAGAGTAAGCAGCAAGCGGAGTCACACAAGACTGGCAAGATCACCACACATTTCAGATGAGAGAGATGACCTTGCCTTGGGTCAAAGATACAGAGAAGTGGACCCATTTGGGGATACCTGTTTTGGTGGCAAAATGGATCTGGATTGCAATTGTTTGAGTACCTGCTTGTATTTTATTATGTTACAGATTCAGCGAAAGAAAATTTAGGCTGATTAAAAAAAAAAAAAAAAAAACCAAAAAAAAACTTTTAAGTTTTTTTTATTGAAATTAAACAAGAAAAGCACCCCTTGGTTTTACTGCAAGTGATAGGATATATTTAAATTTGCACTGAAATGCCTGTTTGCTGGGGGTGTTTTCTAACACCACAGGGAAGGGAGTACAGCAGCTGTGGTGGTGGCAAGGTGCTCAGCTGCTGGAAACTACAAGCTGCTCTAAGTACATAGATAAGCACCTTGGCCAGGTCTGGATCTGAGCATGTGCTCTAACCACCAGAGCGCTGGCACCCTCACCCTTAATTCCTAGTGCTCACCAACTATGTAAGTCTTTTATTTTATTGTTTTTAAGGGAACAGGATTGAAAGGAGACATAAAGAGTCACATACTCTCAATTATCATTTATTTTGTAGATCATATTACTTTCTTAAGTGATGAATGATATGGCTTCAAGTTGTTTTGGTCTTGAACCCATTCTTTATTATCACCTCCAAATCAAGAAGAATTACCACTTTAGCCTGAAGCATTTTTTTGTCCAAACCTATTCAGCCAATCATCCCAAATTTCCAAATAGTTGCAGAGAGAAATAACATTCTATTTTGGGGTAAACTATTTTCAAAAAAAAAAAAAAAGTTCCACTCAAAAGTATGTTTTTCATTGTTTATGTGGATCCACTGCAAAAAAGTGCCCATAAAACCCACTTTCAGGTTAAAGGTAAGGTATTCCAGTCCTTTCTAAGATGAAACAAAATGACCAATACATTTAACATTGTTAAAGTTTTTGAATTTTTTTTTTTTGGTGGAAATTTTCTTCCTAGGCAAAAGTAAGGGGTTGAGCACATGGTCCTTCCCTGGAATCAACAAGTTCCTGTGTGCCAGCTGGTGTGCCATCACCTCTTCTTACACATGCTTAGACTTAGATAAATACAAATAACACAACTTAAATTCTCGTACTTTCAATGCAATCTAAGCTAAATTTGATTACTTAGTATTTGCCATGGGCAAGGAACATGAGCACACACTATTACAAACAGCTTCTTTACTAATACAGTACACTATGAAGCAGCAGTAATGTGATTATGCAACTGACACCCAGTGTATCTATTGCAGTGCTCCCAAACTCACAATTTCATTAAGTTTTAATTGCCTTTTTAGACTGCAAATGCAATATTTTAAAGCTATAATGGTCTTGTAATTCATTTTCCTTCCCTCACAACATTACTAATATATACTACCAAATTTCACTGGAGTTTAACAAAACTTGTCCTTTGCTATTCAGAAAGAGCATTTAATGTTACAAGACATACAATTACAGAGTGTCTAAGAATATTGTCAATTAGAAAGACAACTATAAATATAGAAATCTCATTACAAAGAGCTGTTTGAAACTTATACCAACCAGCTCCTGACAAAACCTGCTAAATTATAGTTTTATTCCTTCCCTATTTTAAGGAGAATACTGGTGTTGCAATAAGATACCAGTTACTCTTACTTCAGTCTTGCAAATACCTCTGTGTGGAAAAAAAACACTAAGGAAGGTTCAATTTTTGCTTCTAACAGTATAGGAAAAGATGGAAGGAAAAAGAAAAAGGAACATGTTGAAATTATTAAAGCACAATGGTCATAGGGAATTGCCAGAAAAAACAAATGGCATAAATTGAAAAATGTTTTTAAAGACTGGATTCTCTACTCCATTACAAAATTGAGTGTTTTCTTTTTGGCTGGATAAGGAACATTTATAAGAAACAGCCCTCGCAGAAACTGCAGCACAGCAGTCAAAAGTACAGCAGGTGTTGAGGGACAGAGGAAGCCTTCTCCTTTGAAGACCTCAAAACAGGATGGCTATGGCACACATGGATGTTACTTTGTTCCTTTGCGAATATTTGTACACAACCATAAATACTTTGCAAGTTTGCTGGTTATAATGGCTCCTTCAGCTTCCCCTGAGGCCAAACTCTACAGCAAAGTTGTCCCCTCTGGCAGGCATTGCAGATTTCCCATTCCACATTATACATGAAATGTAAGCAGCAGAGTTATTACTCAGAGAAAATCTCATACTTTTCTCATAATTTTATCACTGCTCAGGCAGTAGTTGCTTTAGTGTTAATTGGTTGTACTTTTAATATCTAGAATAATGTGAATATTCCATTACAGAAAAAGTTCTCCATCAGCTACTTCAGAGAAAATGTATTAAGAAAAATGCTATTGGTTCCATATAAAAAATGAAATAAATGCTGCTCTTCCTTGCTTTTAGATTTCACATTTAAAAGTCTAATGAACAACTGCAAAGTGCATGGGGCTGCTATGAACTCAATCCCAAGCATTTGCACACTTCAAGCCAAGAACTTGTTATTGGATACAGAGGTTACCCATGTAGGAGAGATAGTTTGTGCTTCACCAGAGGAAAATGCTCATGCTCAGAAGGGTCAGAAGGTTCTGACTATGTTTCCTTCACTTAAAGCCCTATACACTGATGGAGCTGTGTGTAAGTGCACAGAGGGGACCAGTTGGCAGCCAGCAGCTCCTCACATGTGATCTGACTCAGGGTATATTAGAGTTAAATCTCAGAGCTTGGGCCCATAAAATAAACTTAATGCAAGATGTTAACAAAAAGTTATATTTTTGCATTAACAGGATACACATTTTCTGCTATGAAAATAAATCTCTGAGTGAACAAAAAAATGCCCTTATTTCTAATAATAGGAGGGAAAATTACAGTTGGCAAACTTAAGAGACAATTAAGCCAGTGTTTTAGAGAACTCCAGATCACTGCCAAAATAAATATTCAGATAAAAGAATGCAGCTTCCACTCCCTGCTTCCTTATTAACTGTGTTTTCTTCTCTAGCCATTACAAATAGGTTTGTAAAACAGACTCAGAAAATATATGGGTCCCTGTTTTTTCATTTGCACTTCATTGTTGTTGCTGAAGATGCTACCAGCTGCTGAAGGAGAAAGGCTTGCACTAATATTTACTCTATAAATAATGTAAGAAAAAATAAGGAAAGCCACTGCATGGCAAGGTTAAATGAGGACACCATGGGAAATTCAGTGTAAGGGACTTTGAGGCCTCTCACTTGGCTTTCCAAGTGCAGCATATTCATTGGAATTTATTAACTGATTAACAAGGTGCGTGGCAATTCATCTGGAGCTACTGAGGTCCTTTGATCCACCCCTCTTACAAGAGATCCTCCAAAGAGACAGAAGAAGTTCTTTGCAGCTAAAATCCCTGTGTCCGGCAGGAGGATGCTGCTGGGGGACAGGTTGGAGACAGGCAGCACAGTTTCCCCACACCAAGGTGAGAGGTCCAGCTGTCCCATCCACCCCACAGAACCCACCACTCGCCCTCCTGGGGCAGGTGAGGGTCCATCCCCTCCTCTCTGTGCCAAAGCAGGCACGTAAGCTGGCAGTGTGCTTTCTGTGTGCCACCGATGTCTCTGCGAGGCTCTGCGGGGTCTCCCCCCTCCGTGTCTCAATGGGACACACAGCTGTTGCATGGGCACTCCTGGACATGTATGCATGCTTTGAGGAAGCTCCCAACCTGCAAAAGCCCTCATTACCCTTGCACACACAGCTATCAATGACCTCAATACAAGAATTTCAAAGAACATTTTTACACAGAAATCGTGGCCTCACACTTGAATGTGGTTTGTAGTGTTCAAGCCTAAAAATCTCCAGTAATAACACTCTTCAGTTTGCTCTTGGGTGCTGAAAAAAGCCTCTCCACACAGTGCCATAAGGCAGATATATGCAGAGCCCACTGGACCGACCATCCATGGAGCAGCAGCAGTGGAAATCTGGACCAAATGGCTCAAGAGTTCTGCTAATCTATGGCAACAAATGCCAAGGTTAAGCTCTGTATGGTAGGGTACAACTTCCTGGCTGCATGCAGCTTAGAGGTGGTATTTTGCTGCTTAATGTACAGCTTTAGAATGATACAAAATAGTACAATCTTCATCAGACACTCTCAAAAGGCAGAGAATTGCCCCACAAAAGAGGCAGTTTTATGTAAGTGTTCTCTTTTCTGCCATCTTCGCTTTAGACCAAAACCCTAGAAGCTGTCTTATCTTGTGACTTTGGATGTCACTCCAAGCAACACAGAACAGCAGATGAAGTGAATCCAGGGAGAGCAGCGCAGGAAAGAGGCAGGAAAAGCAGAGTGATAAGAAGCAGGAGAGAGTAGCTTTCATCTTGATCAAGATGAGAGTAGAGTGTCTCCGGAGAGCAGCTGGGATCTCCATCTGTACTGAAAGAACAGAGACATGATAGCTTCACAAAGCTCTCTGAGATGGGATGAGGCAGTCCTAGATCTACACCAGCTAAGCATCACAGCAGGAGCTGATGAGCTTTACAGTCAAATATTATCCAGAACTGAATTCTGTTTTTCTGTACAGTTAGCATTCTTCTGTAATCAGAAGAAACCAACTTTTCTAGAATAATCCTATCTTATTTAATCTTCTTCCTCCCTACTAACAGGGTGATCTCAGAAGAATCAGAAGCACTAAAACACTCAACACATCAGGGTGTGTGCATATATTTTGGGAGGCACCTTGGGGCCTAAGCGTTGCCATCTAGTGCCACTTCAAAGGCACTTTATTGATGCACTATCATCACAAGAGAGAGGCAGACACCACAGCCGAGTCGAGGTGGGAAAAGAGAGAGTTTAATTTTCACTTTCAGTTTATATAGATTTCCAGAAATGAGACCATATTGGAAGACTGAGGTTCAACCTCTTCAATTCCACTGATCTGAGAAAATGTCCATCAATTGTCTTTCCTGAAGAGAAGAATGTAAACAACATAGACAGTTACAGAAACATTGCCTTGTTTATATGAGAATCCGTGAGAAACTCTGACTCCAAACCAGAAGGCTGAAAAACAGGGCAACACTTTATGAGAAAGAAGACTTCTGGAGGACCAAGTGAAGTGACATAAATCCTCTGCTGGACTCACAGCAGGTGGGACAACCAGGGTCACCTCAAATGGTTCCAAACTGTTTTGAACTTCAAATACCCATCTCAGTGCCAGGGTCACCTAAGAAATAAATCTGGAGTCTCAGAAGATCAATACACATTTTTCTCTACCAAGCTGGAAAGGGCATTTCAAAAATGGAAATTTACCTGTGGCAAGTCTAAACCTGCAGCCTTTTAACAAACAGCAGCTGCTGGAGAAGCCCCTTATGAGATAAAGTTGACAAAGAAGCGCCATTATGGTGCCATTCAGTAAAGACAGAGGCAAAAAAAGTGAACCCCAGTGACATCCTGAAGGACAGGGGTCTTGCAGGAGTTAGGACTGCTGCTGCTCCTGTCTCATCTGGAAGGCAGTAGTCACTGCAGTTCTGCTGTGAGTGAGCTTCTGAGCCCGTTAACTGGAAGCTGATGCTGCTGTTAATGACTAAAACACAAGTTAAGTTTTATGGATACCTAGCTGTAATAGAGTTTCCTACATCCAACACTCTGTGCCTGGCACTGACCAGCCTGTCGTGGTTACTACAGGGATCAATTGTTACTACAGCTCTGAGTTGTGCACAAGTCTCAGTGATGGACAGTTCACTGATAACTTTCTATTAAGAAATCAAACCTGCAGAGCAGAAAGATAAATGGCTTGCAGTGCTAGAGATTTGCATATAATCATTAACAAAAAGCCAATGCATTACTTGAATTTTTTAAGAAGGGCATCCTATGCTGTATTTTCTAATAGCAAGTCACAAGGGATAAAATGAAGCTAACACGAAACAGTGCCAACAGCCAGTTTCAAACAGAAATTTAATTTACTCTGTCCTGACCTGTGTCAGATTAAAATCTTTTCTCCAATATCAAAATTACTTTCTCCAAAGCTTTAATATTGCCAAGGAAGTATTGAGGAACAGGAAAAATTTCAAATAAGTGAAGTGGGCATGTGTAGATGAAATCTACCATACCTTTCCTCCATGTCGATATTTCCCGACTGCAGCACTGATTGGTCACACTAGTGCTTGTCTTCCCTGGGTGGTGAGGGAGGGGAAGAGGGACAGGCTATGCTGTGATTCTAGGGACAGGCTGATGCTGCTGTCTTTTTCAACCCACAGAGTATTTCCTGAAATTCTTGCCATCATTTCCTGGAGCCACAATTTGACATTTCCTCAGTAAACCTCCTTTGCATCAAACAGAGGCATCTTTTACTGTAGTCACTTAATTGATATTCCCTTGACAAAGTACAGGGCAGCATGAGGCAAGACCTAATACCCTATTCTCAAAAAGGCAAAAAACTAGCTCTAATTCTGGTATCTGTGCAGCTCATCAAAGTCACAGGTAGCAGAAATCTCAATCCCCATGAGGGGATATCCTTGCAGGAAGCTTGAAGCAGCTCTGTGCCATCAAGAGCAACCAAATGCCCTTTTTTAGCTAAGGTCTCTGCACCAGGAACACTGGGTGCAACTTCAGGAGTGAATTAATGCTTGACCACTTTGTTCTTCAGCTGCTGATGAGGGATTCATTAACATTTTTAGGTTCAGGCCACCTACCTACCTACCCCTCTGTCACCCTGGGATGGTCACCCCCTGAGGCAGCAGCTACTCACCCAGGGGTCTGTTAGGCTGGACTTCCAAACCAGTGGGGCCAAATTTGGATACAAGATGAAAGTGCTCCCTCAAGACTTTCCAGTGCATGTCACACATGCAGTCATGGCATCACAATCTTTTGCCTGTCCATTTTTGTACCACTGAAATACTTTACCAATGCACAAGCAGTTCCAAAACAACTGATGTGCTCCACAATTTTCAAAATTATCTGGTGTGCTTCCTCAAAGCAATTTTTTAGTTTGAAAATGTTATTTGTATAAACAGCAAAAATACTTGAAAGGCAAAAATTCCACCAAACCCCTTGAAATTAATCTTCTCATTCAGCCTGAAATAAATGTGCTCGTTATTTATCATGCAGGATTCACTCAAATAGTTTTGAGAACTTGACCCTAAAGGAATGTATGTGGACATGCTGAAAAACCAGTAACACCCTGGGCTCACATCCAACACTATCGATTTTCATGGAGTGTGAGTTCGAGACCTTAGGATGTAAAAACACTGCAGCTACACTTAGAAGCACTCCCAACAAAAAAATACTACCAGAAACAATTGCAGTTACTAAAATATACTCACTAAAATTCACAAAGCATGCAAAAACCAGCCATGACAAATGCTTGCTTAGTAACTGGATCTACTCTAAGATTGACCTCAATGTCCCTTGGCTTACAGGAAAATGACATCCCTTAACAAGGACCATCAGTGGAGGGGGAGGAAGATGGGGAAGCGAGGGGAAATGCTTTTCCATCCTATAATTATAACTTAATTTTGAAATTAAATTGATCATTTAGTGACTCCTACCAGTTTGAAAACAGGATCCAGGAAGAGATGTGACCAAGCAGAGACAACAGTGAGGTCCTGTCTCTGATAAACTCCCAGCAGCTAAAAGCAGCATTTGCCTGGTGGGAACTCCTTGTGTACCTCAGCTGGGCTGAGGCTCTCATATCCCTCATGCCTCATACTTCTGGCAGGGACACAAACCTGGGGATGCTTCCAGGAAGCCAGAGTACATTTGGGATGTCTCTCTCAGTAGACATCCGAAAACCAAACCAAAAAACCCAAAGCACTCCAAACTGTGACTTAGGGCCTTGAAACCTTGACGTGGAGCAAAGAGGTTCCTGAGGAATAGCAGCTGCCTGCTAAGCTGTCCCAGGAGTTGCCCTCATGGTAACACTCATCCACATTGCTCTTCTACCTGAGCCTGGTTTCTAAAAAACTGGGCAGAGCTTTTCCCTCTCTCCTAGCTCTCGCACAAAATCAAAGTTATTCATGGAGGACGGTGCGGTTGTGTGAGACTCACTCACAGAGCAAAACAACCTAAAAATAACTTGAAACTACCATTGGGTAGTTTCTATTTGTCCTTATCTTTCAAGATATTTTCTGCAAGTCCAAACAAACTGTTTTTTCATTTTGGATGACAACTGCACTCATCGCATGTGTACATCCCCCCACTGAGTATAAGCTTAAGACATGCAAGAAACAGGGTGAGAGTCCCCATGACTTTAGGACAGATGGCAATGGGAGTGGATGAGAGGATATGGCATCACATCGTGGAAGGACCTTTTCCAGCAGCAGAGGTACTGGCAGAGAGTGAATGTGTGGGCAAGGCCACAGGAGAAGCAGTGGGAAGATCACCACTAATACAAAGCTGATGCAGCCAGCTGAAGGGACACTTGCACTGTAAAGCTCCATATATGAATGTGTAGAAATGGCTGGGGTTTACTAACCTCTTCACCTGAACAAAACTCAGAGAAGCACCTGCATGGAAATTAGAAAGTATGAGCCCTGAAAAGAGGAAAAATAAAATTCAAGAAATAGCTGAAAAGGCTAGCGAAAAAAATCTGAAACTGAATCCAACATATTGCAAGATGAATGCACTTGCAGGCAAAGCCAGACTCTTGACTGCTCAGCAAAAATCAGGAAGGCATCTAATATTTTCAGGAGAATCAGTCCACCAGCCTGTGCTAAGGGTATCCAGCCTGAAGTTTTGCAATTCTTTATCTGCTGTTTGTATATGATTTCTGATTTATTTCCCCATCTAGGAGAAGACAGGCTTATCTAAAAGTATGCTTTGTGAGCAAGAATATTTCCAAAGAATTACATTCAGAGATTTGGCACTTAACAATTTTTGGGCTGCAGTTCCAAACCATCTCATTTTCTCTCAGCACAAAGAAGCAGCAAAATATTTTGCTGAAGTGAGGTCATGTCATATAATACATATGATAGATAGACATAAATATATCCTTTTGTCCCTACCACTGGGCTTGCTGAAAACATTATGTTTAGAATAACATCAGGATGCCTCATTTTCAACCATGAAAATCCTAAATGGTTAACATGGCAACACATACTGCTCAGGACCCAGAGCTTTCTCTTTCACCTCTGCTCCCTCCCTAAATAAGGCAAATATGGTTACTTTAAGTTTCCTTCAGAGGCTGTGCCAAAAATTTAAAAGTAATAGGAATAAAAATCATTCTATGTAGATTTTCATCAAAACAATATACTTGCAAGCACAATGGTCTGCTATTATTCTTAAAGATTTCCAGAAAGAAAACGTCAGGGTTATTCTGTAACAAAACTTTACAAGAAACCTGGGTCTCTGTGCAGCAGTGACATGGACCGTGTTAGTCAATGTGTGCTGCGAGGTCTTTCCTCATAAAGAAACTATTTAAAATGTTTCAATTTGACAAAATCACATCAGTTTTTTAAACCCTTGTACCTCTAATTATAGTTTTGACTTTAAAATCATCATACAGAGAGCCCACCTTGTTCATGCATCTGTTAGCATTCCTACTCCAGTTGATGTGACAAGAAGCCCCAAACTCTTCTATGCTTTTCATGTTAGCAGAGCTCTTAGTTCTGAAGCATTAACAGCTTTTAGGAAAGACTCCACACTGAAAAAGGAAGTTTGATAAATATTCTTCCATTTTGAGTCCAGTTTTCTAAGGTAAAAAGGCTAATGCCCTTTTTCCTGTCTGTCTGTTAGTCCTCCTACAGCAGCACTTTGGGACAGCACAAGCCACATCCTCCAGGAGCAGAGAAGTCTGGCAGAAGATGAGTTGCATTGCCACAGACTGCAACATTCCTGGTTGACAAGCAGAAGCCCAGAGGGAAAAGCCACAAAGGGAACACAGCACAAGTCAGTGGACTGCTGGGCTGGGCTGTGTCACTGTCTGTGCCAGCCAGGCCACCAAACAGGGACCTGGCAGGGAAGGGTCTCTTCATTTCCTGGCCAAGGACTGCACAGGGAAGGATGGGAGAAAGACTGCCAGAAATATCAATGACCACCAGCAATTAGCAAGTCAAGCCACTACCAAGTCAAGGATGAGACTTAGGAAGGAACATATCCTGTTAGTCCTTTTCCTTGTGGGACAACCTGTTATTTTGTTATATAAGTTATATAGAGATGTAAAATAGAGCAAAGCTCTGCTGTTTTAGTTTTTGGGTCCAGCTCAGCATGTTGTGAACAGCCAATCAAGAAACAAAATCACAGCTACTAAAAGTGCATGTGGGTGTGGGCATATCTATACAGACCCAAGGAGAAGGGTGCTGGCACCAGCAGGGTCCATTCTCCCCAGAAGTGAGGTGGTAAAAGGCTGTGTCTGTGAGCCAGAGACAGAAGGATGCCCAGGGCAGTGGCTGGATTCAGTCACTAAAGCAAAGCATTTGCTGACCCCTCCACACTTGCAGTGCCACAAGTTCCACACCTGCAGTGCCACAATTTCCCCACCCCGCTGCCAAGCCCTGTCTCCTATCAGCAGACTGCCCTGCTACAGTTTTAGTTTATAAGGCACCACTCTAGACAGTGTTATTTTTCCTACAAATCAAAACCCTTTCAGATACCTGCTCACAGGGCAGCACTTGCTCAGCAACAGATTCCCTCTGTGGCTGAGAAAACTATCTGACAACCCAAAGCCTCCTTTCCTCTTCACTGTGTTGACTTCAGTGCACGTCAGGAGTTTTAATGGTAGCTGTTCCCAACCAGACAGCTCATGGCAGTGACGGCTGGCAGGAGCCCCCAGTGTATTTCTACATCAATGGGAAGTCAGTCTCTCTCTGGAGGGTTTATAAATGAGCCCTACAGCTGCCAAATGTTTCATTGTAGGCATTTTATCTCTGTAAACCAAATAGATAACAAGGAGAGCAAAGACTTTTGAAATATTTATGAATCAATTAAAGTCCTAAAGATTTCTACTGCACAGTGATAAGGAGCAAATTCTCACATAAGATGCCAAGGCATATGGAGCAACATTTTATATGAGTTCAGAAACTGTGGGTTTGCACAAAGAGAAAGGAAGAAAAAATGAGCTATATACAGATTTAAAGATAGATACTAGATACCATGAAAATAATAAATTAATGTGACAGAACATACAAACTAAAACAATGTGAAAGGTTTATCAGCCAAACTTAGAAACTATAAATACAAACTGATTTATTGATGGAATATTTTCTGATTGATCTGTTTTCTCAACCATTCACTATTATGTTAATTTTATGACAGCAGACAAAAGATCTGTAAAAATACAGATAATACATAATTTATTCTTTTCCCTGTGCTGAAAAGGTGCTTATTTCTCTCATAAACACCATGTTCAAGGAAACCTGAATGTGAAAATAAATGGCTTCATTTTGTTGCTTTGGTGTACTCAGTTTCACGAAAACGAAGCATGACTTAGCGTGAAGGTCACTGTTCATTATGCACAATGGCAGAAAAATTAGGAGCGTGCAGGGATGCACTGACAGAAATAGGTTTGAAAAATAACCCAGTGCAGCAGGATCACACCAACACTGAAATACCATGGAGGCCTGGATGGTGCCATCTCTTCCAATTTCTCACCATCTGAAGACAAGAAAGGAGGAAGAGCCAGACAAAAGCAACGCCGCAGTTTCATAATATCCATCAGCTGTTCAACATCTTTCCCCTCAATCAAACTGTGTTCTCTTTATTTACCTCCTTCATAGTGGTTTTTAAAACTTTGGAGCTGAAATAAAGGCAGTCTGGGCTGATGAAAAAGCAACTGAATAAACACATCAGCGTGTGCTTTTCTCCACGCAGTCACTGCAGGGGCAGGTGCTGCTGGAACACGTACATCTCCCCAGGTTATCCAGGTGAATCTGTCACTGCAGTATGAAGGCAGCTTTTTTAGTCTGTCAGCCACATTCACAAGGGCGTCCAGGCACTTCGCACAGTCCACAAACAAAGCCAGGTCCTAAATTGAATGCTTTCATTTAGCTGAGAAAGAACTAAAATATTGTATCCCTTGTACTTTACAATCTTTTAACAGCATCAGAGAAGGGGGGAAAAAAGGAATATTACAATAAATCAATTGTACTTTCTATTTCTAGCTATTTTTTCACCTACATTTTGTTAAACCAATTGCAGGAACAAAAGAAAAAAAAATCCCAAACTGCAAAACCTCACTATTATCATTCCTGAAAACGCCTTGGGCAAAATGCTTTCCCTTTGGAACGTGAGTCTTTTGAGCATGAAACATTTCACCAGATATTGTTGAACCCATATCCTTACAGAAGAAATCATCCTGTTTTCCCAAGTGCCTCTTACCTCCCTGAGAGCTCCAAGGCTAGCACGCAGTCTGTGCTTATAGGAGACCAAACTCAGGTTCTCAGAACTCATGGCAGCATAAAGATCCCCACTGATAATCTATTTAAAACTTCATATGTGCCACCTCTATAATTACTTAAACTCAACCTGTGGGAGCACTGGTTCCAAAATTTCTAACAATCTTTAAAAAATATTTTTTGGCCTCGTTCTTTCGGGGTGAATTACTGCCATTTAGAGGCTGCAGAGTATGACCCTGCCTGTGCTGGCTCTTCTTTGGAGACAGAACTGAGAGAGGCACATAAAGAGGAGCAAGTGTTCTCTGAGCTGCACTCTTCCTGGGCAACAACAATTCTGTCTGGGTCAGGATAAAGTCACCTCCTCAAATGGCAATTTATAAAACACTGTGGCTTGTAGGACCAGCTCATACAGCCTCTAACTCAACATTTTATAATTTATGTGAAGACCCACTTAAGAGATTTAAATACTCCACTGGAAAAGGAGAAAGGGTAGAAACATCTTTCCATTGTTTTGCTTTAAAGATGTCCCACTGGGAGGGGAAACCTTTAGAGGAGAGCAAGGGACCCGCCGGTGCTAACCAGGGGCTGGAGAGCCCTGGGGTCATGTTTTACATTTGGACAGGGAGCCTGCTGCCCACATTAACATCCCCCAGCCACAACACTATGCCTGTACCCATACATTAACTGCTGTTACTGCCAGTTACAGCCCATAAACAGCACAGTGAGAACTGAACCCTGTGCCATTAGCAGCTGAACGGGGTACCTGTGGGGGCAGAAAGGGCTGCTCCATTGGCAGTGGCATCTCATAGAGCTGCTACTGCTGTCACCTCCCCCCAGCCCTTCTCCTCCACCACCCAGGGCAGAAGGATTAGGCTGTTTTGCACTCTTCTCCCTGTTTCTCTCTGGGTGGTTTACTTACTCATCTCCTTTTTATTCACAGTCTCACTGAAATTTATTTCTATCCCACAGTCGGTGATGGTGGAAACAGATGAGACATAGAGGAAGTTGCTTTTGTACAGAGAAGGAAAGAAAACAGTCTCTGTAAATAGAGCATGATATTAACAGGCTGATGCCTGACACTAAGCAAAAATAGCATCTTCTCCAAGAAACTTAATTTGCTGTAAAGATCACCAGATATGTGAGGATCTTTGATCTTCACAATTATTCACCCATGAAGCCTCTTGATCTAAATGACCAACACATTTCCTTTAGGGACAGCAATGGGGAATTCTCTTTAAAAGGGGATAATCATGTGTCAAACATGTTTAAGGGAAGAACTGACATTAGAAGTGAAATAGACACAAAAATTGAGTGTAATCAGTGGCAAAGTAGAAAATTAACATGTAAATTTAATAAAAGTAGGAGTTGAGAATATGAATGTAATGAGTGCCAAGCAGACTATGATATGCTCCTTTTCTGTCAGCGTGCTGGCTCCTCAGGAGAAATACAGCTGGTGCTTTTGTTTCTTCAGCAGCCTTCCTTGTACATGCAAAAGTGGTCTCACTTTATACTCTGTTTATTGATGAGAAACTGAATGCAACAAGAAACCGCATTGTCAAAATATTTGGGCTTTAGAAAATCTTGTTTTAACTTCTATAAAGCTTGGAGTCAAAATGCAGCTGCAGGCAGCCTATGCTACAGTCTGCTGACCTAGTCTGCATCTGGCCAGCATGAGGAGGACTGTGTGGGGCTGGCAGCCCTTGGGGCACACCTGCAAGCTTTGCCAGGGCAGGAGTCACTTCAACTCTGCCTTGCCCCAAGCACCACTGAGGCTGTGAGAGAAGGGCATTAGCTCCACCAAAAGGGGCAAACAAGTGAACTGGCAGCATGTACTGGTTTCAAGGAAATATGAGCAAGAACTAGAAAAGGTACAGGAGCAACAATTCACCTTTAAACACTTCTGAAAGATATGTAGCCACTCAGGACCTGAAATGAGACTAACCAGATGAGTTCTTGGGACCACAGTATAAGGATTCCCAGAGTAAAATGAGCAGATTGGAAACAGCACTGGCTCACCACACCACCCAGAGATGAGCCTTTGCTAGCAAAAAATCCTGAGAAGCAGCTGTGTTGCCTTTTCCCAAATGTGAACTTGACATTTCAGACAGCAGCACAGCTGCTGTGGTGCTGCAGCATGGCTGCTGACCTGCAGTTCAGTCCCCCACTCTGCACAGCTGCTGCTGGACTCCTAAAGGGAGAACAATTAGTCTACAATTTAAGGTTGAAAAACAAAGCACTCAGTGACATAGAAATGGTAAAGTGAGAAGTGTATTCCCTTTCTCATCTCTGGATGGATTTTGAACAAGCCCACAACTCCTCAAGTAATGAAGTATCAGAATAACACTTTTTCTAGCCTACCTCAATAGTCACCAGCATTAACTTCAACAGGATGTTCAGTATTTTTCAGAGCTATGTATGTATATGTATGTATATATATGTATATTTATGCATATGGAGGGCATATATGTATAAATAATATACTGATTTGTTATAGTAAGGTTAGATTCACATTTTCTCAGTCTTAAAAGAAATTATCGTTTTAAAACTAGATGTTAAAGTTAACAGAAAATTAATATAGGTATATTTTGAATGCAATGAGATTTAAAATACGAATAACTGCTTGCTGCAAAAATTTTCCCCTCCAAAATATGAATTATGTGATCTAATTGTTTTACCAGTATATAAACAGTTAGGGTTTTTTTCTCTGGCACAAGCTATGAATACACTCTTCTTCTATTTCTGTCCTGTGTAAACACATTTTTCTCAGGACTTCCATATTTCAGTGCACAGAGGGTATCCTGCAAATAGCACGATCATGAAGCCATACTGATTGCAATAAGCCATTTATATGCAAAGCACTGAAGTTTCAAGCCATGTGCTTTTCATTTTATGTGTACAGTAAAATTACTACACCTGGACTAAATCCAAACAGAACCTCACATCCCAGATCATTAACAACTTACTTTATGTGTTTATGCTAAAATTCACATCTGAAATAAGAGGCCATAATAATAAAATGCTGTAAAACTACACAGTGCTGTCAAATTGAAATATCTCTTTAAATAGATGTATTTATCTGACTTTAAACACATTTGTTTCCAAAATTATGTCAATATCTGTCATAATATTATATTTAAACTTTCAGTTGTGTTCATCAAGTCAGAACAATCTGATGAGACTCTTCAGATGTCAGCAAGAATGACATGAATGTCTCAGGTTCTGAGACCTCACCTGGAGCTCTGCATCCAGGTTTGGGCTCCTCAGCACAGCAAAACAGGGACCTGTTAGAGCAAGTCTAGAGGAGGACCACAGACATGATGAGAGGGATGGAACACTTCTCCTGTAAGAACAAGACTAAGAGAGCTGGAGTTGTTCAGTGTCAAGAAGATTCCAGGGAGGCCATAGAGCAAGAAGATTATAGACATTGTTTGTAGGGCCTGCTGTGATAGCAGAAAGGGTAATGGTTTAAAACTGAGAGGGTAGATTTAGACTAGATATAAAGAAGAAATTATTTACTGTGAGTGAGGTGGTGAGGCACTGGAATAGGGTGCCCAGAGAGGACATAGGTGCTCCAGCCCTGGAATGTTCAAAGCCAGGCTGGATGGGGCTCTGAACCACTTGGTTTAGGGGGAGGTGCTCCTGTCCATGGCAAGGAGATCTTAAAGATCCCTTCCAACTCAAACAATCCTATGATTCTACACATTACCAGTTTCTGTTTATATATGTATTATTTATTATACACAAATACTAAAAATGGTGAGACCAATATGTTTCTTACACTTTATGGCATTGAGACACTCACTACATGTACTGCTATTATTTATGGCATAAATGATTTTTCTAAATCAATGTAAAAAACTGAGGAATTGCAGAAAATACAATTTTCTTGTACAGAAGCCATTTCTGCTTTCTTCCTGAAACAACTGGCCATAATCAATATCACTATAAAATAAATCAAGAAGTTCATCAACTCTTTCGTTCCTATTCCTTCTTCTAGGAAGTTAGGGGCAATTTTTACTTTCTTTTAAATACATTGCATTTCTATTCAGTGTCTAGTGTTATTTCACAACACAACAAAGGAAACGTTTGGTTTCTAAGATGACAAATGCTTTGATTTTTCAGTAATGTGTCTCCTTGTTTTTCCAGTTGAAATCATTCAATGAAGGTGTACACCATTTTTATTCCATGTTCAACCAAACTCTCTGACACAAATTTACTCCTTCTTAATTGATTTTTTATTTGATTTGATACAAAAAGTTATGCAAAAACACTCAATATAGGCCAGCAGAAGAATGAAAAAGAGAAACAAATGTTCAGATCTCATCCATGCCCTGTATCTAGAATGATTAGCTCACACATGGGTCTCATCTGCCTCAAGCTGAGTTTAGGAAGAGTATAAATAAATTAACATAACCTTTGAAAGCTAAGGGAGGCAATACTGACACATGAAGTCCTGAAAAAGAGCAATTTCTGACTATAATCTCTAAATATATGGAAACAATTATTGATAATTTGTATATTCATTATGATAAAGGACTTTAATGATCTCTGCTCTAGAAACTCTTTCAGGAATGGCCTTGATAGGGAGTCAGAGGATTTTAGGATGCCTGATGAAACACAATTCACGTCTTTTGTACATTTCTTCAATGACAGTGGCATTTTTCAGAGTAAAAAATAATTTATTCCTTTTGAAGAAAAAAAAAAGCTACATATACAGGAATAAGATCTATCAGCTCTTCATGCCAAATATAATCATACTTATGAAACTGATCTATTTAGGAAATATAATACCACTAAACCAGTTGTTATAGTTGATTAATCCAAGCCCTTCTTGTTAAAAACAGATGGCACATGCAAGAATAACAAAACACATTCTGAAGGGTTTCTGATGAGAAAGCCCATTAACTTTCATTAGTTTCTTATATATACAGAGCAGTAACAGCTGGACCACAAATAATTACAAAATATAAACAGAATGGAAAGCTGAAAGCAGAGACCAGTTCACCACATGTATGGACAAACACTTTTACAGATTTTGAGCAGATTTCAGCTCAGTATTCTCCTGGGCCTCACATTAAAAAAAAAATCCTCTTTTTGAAACATTATCTGGAAATTTATCTATGAAGAGAGGTAGCATTTACCATTTTCATGAGTTCCTAAAGTGACTCTGTTTGACTGTACTGAGCTAACGTCCACTTATCCAGCCTTTCACGATGGCCTGATTGAGGCCTCATTGCACATCCTTTACCTGTCTAAGTTGGATGGTGCTAAATGAGAGCTTGGAAAACATTCAGTTAGTAATAATGCTACTTCAGTGTCTTATAAGATGAAGTGCCTGGAATGAAAGAAAAGTCACAGGAGAAGGGAAATTATGAACTCTGCTGAGTGGCCTGAAAGCCACACCTTTATGGAAGGCAATGAAAGCAGCTGGAGCTGCACAAGGGAGGAAACAGCAAAACATACTGTGACCATTTGAAAAACATCATTTCATGTCTGAAAAGCAGGAAGTCAGAGCTGAGGCCAACCAGGGCACCGTTCAGCAGCTGCAGATGGTTTTTGCATACCATGGACTGGAAGGAGGAAGCACCAGAGATGGGCAGAACAGATCAAATGTCAATAGCTCCATTCAGCCTGCTCCTCTGGGAGCCACCGTGGCGGTGACCACATCCCACCCTGCTGCAAAACACCCACAGCACCACACACCTCTCACCAGCAAATCTGTGCTTTCAACATGAGGCACCAGTCATCCCAGGGTCCCCAGGCATCATGTTCCAGCGCTGCAACCCAGCACCAACCCAGTATCCCTCATCCAGAAGTCTGCTGGTGTGAATCCCATTGCCACTCACATCCCCCATACAAAACCTCATCAGCGTGGTACAGCCATAGGCCCTCTGCCAGTATTTCCCACTTCACCATTAATGCCCAGGGAACATGCCCCTGCTCTATGGGCTGGGATCACTGCATCCACCATGTAGGCAGACAAGGCTTCCTGCATCCAGCAAAACCAGGACACAGCTCCAAGCCCCCTAGTCACTCAGGAAGTGAATAGAACACTGTAAATAATTGCTAAACTTCATCCCACTTCAGTTTGGATCAAAATGTACAGCCTTTCTGCAGCTATGAGAGCTCTTATCCTTTCTGCACAGTGCTTACAACACCTCCAGACACGATGCAATGTAATAACTAGACCAATTTCTCTGGAAGCCCCAGAATCATCATGTGAGTTCTTAGTGAAGAAATTTACATTTCCTCTTCATAATAAGCATTCAAGAAGGAAAAAACAACATCTGGAGCTGAGTCCTCTCTGAGATCATGTATCAGGTCACAACCTCAATATCCTTCAACTTTCAAAAGGGGAATAGTTTACAATTTAGCCCTTTTCCTATGAAGTCCTTTAGTTTCCTTCCTATTACTCTTCTCTTTGACATACATATTTAAAAAATTGAACTGCAGGGGTCACCTGGCCTTACCTGAGGCAGGTCTCTCCCTCTGCCTCTCTTCTCCTGGCTGTAGTCCTGTCTCCTGGTATGGCCTGCTTCCAGGAGCACCAGGGGACAACCCCACTGGCTTCCTTCTCAGAAGAGTAAAAAAAGAAAACTTTGTGTGAAATGGGATGTTGTGTGCTAAACTAATGTTTCCAATATACTTCTACCATTTTAGGATGGATTAAACACTTTGCTTTCCCTGCATCCTGCAACATGCTGGAGGCAAAAACTCTCCAAGTTCCCAGAAACACTTCTCCATAGCAAAGAGGATGACAAGAGGAATTGGGCTATAAAAAAAGTCTATGAGAGCCTTCAGTCAGAAGCAAAGCCTTATGTGAAAAGAGCCAAAGGGAATTTTGGAGGGGAAATAAACATTGTAGTAAAAAACTAAATAAGCACGTGCAAGACTTGTGCAGAAAACAGCAATGATGTGAGCCATGTGCAAAGGCTACAGAGTATATGCAATTGGTTTCTCTCTGTTAGAAGTCTGCTTTAAATTCCTATTTAACAAGAACTGTAGCTTTGCTTTGATTTTCTCTGATCACAATATAATAACATTATTATGGAAAATAACAAATTTGCATTTAGAAGACATCCGGAAGAATTATGTTCTCCCGTTGGCCTTGACAATAAATTCAGGCATGGAATACTCTCATACTCTTATCATCTGCCTTCTTAAGCATTAGCATTGCCTGCAGATCCAAATGTACCCTCCTTGGGATAACAGTGCATTTCAGGCTGCCAAGGGGAGAGCTGAAGGAGCATCCACACCTCCTTGAGAGCAGCCTCCATCAGGAGCTGAGAAGGGCACAGGATTTCCTAATTAGGTCTGGAGCTGAAGAGCAGCCTCAGAGCTGGAACAATAATCCATGGGGTTAGACAAGGCCACAGGAAGGGTCTCCACCATGCAGGGAATTACAGCAGTACCTTCTGCAATTTCCCAAAGCACATGCACAAAGCAATTTCACAAGTGAAATGAACAGAGGAGTTCTCCTCAAGGCCTGTGTTTTTTATGAGTGTAGCCAGAGTGCTACTCTGACTCTCAATGTTTAAGCGGCAATTACTGGACAAGAGGGGACTCCAACAACCTGGAAGTGTCATAAGGAGTTAACACCAACCTATTTGGCTTTCCCAGCTCTTACATTCATAACCCAGTGCTTTTCTGAGTTTGCTCACAAACTTCTCACCAAGCTGTAGAGTCCATCCAGCTTTCTTTAGCACGCAGCATGAGGCAGCTCTTGCCAGATCTGGCCCCTGGCTAGTGCAGAGGCCAGCCCAGCCCACCTGGGCTGAGCAGCTCAGGAACCAGGCTGGCTGCAAAGCCCCTCAGGCCTCCCCAAGGTCAAGGGGCAGCCTCAAAGCCCAAGCTTCCGAACAAAGCTCTGCCAGCAGGAGGGCTTCTTACAAACAAACATAAAATTCAACAGGAGAAAACATTTTTACATTCACAGAATTCCATTAAACCCACTGGCAAAACTCCCACCAACTACAGCAGGATGCCAGGATTTTACCCTTGATATTTTAAGCAAAAATACCAAAAAAATCCACATAAATAAGATGAAAAAAAACCCCAACCATCAAACAAGATACTGAGAGGCCCTTTGGGGATCTTCACCTAGGGACTATCAGACATCCACATACCATTGCAAAGTCCTTGGTAGGCCCAAGTGCTGTCTCACGCTTTTCTTCTTCAGCCATGTAAACACTGTAGTGACATCTCCAGAGATAGGAAACCATCTCTCTCTTTCCCCAGGGATCCTGTGGACATCTGATTTAAAATGGTGTTGTTTTCTTGGGACTCTTCACACGGATGCAGGAGATGCTGCTGAATGGATAGAGTGGAGCTGCCTATCACCCAGCCCAAGGGAGCACTGTGCCAGAGACAGCAACGGAAGAGCTGGTTCCTGGAGAGATTTTTCCAACTACAAGTCTAGACAGGAAGCTTGAAAGAAAAAGAGTTGCTTCATAGAGGTTCAGATTTGATTTTTTTCCTTTTCAATTAAAAGGATATTCCTTTTACATGATATCATATATTCTATATATGATAGACAAGACAGAGTGACTCAGGAAGATTAAAATTTGTGCTTTCCTTTTATTTTTCCATGACACAATAAAAGCTATTAATATTTTTTTAAATGCCTGCACTTAAACAATTTCTGGAAAATGACTCAGCAAATGCTATGTAAAATTAGAATTAAGATTATGTTGAAGTAATATTTAAGATAATTTACTCATTATAAGTAAATTACAAATAGAAACATAAGTGCCACATTTTCATTTCCTCTGAAATAAGTACTATTACCCATAAAAAGTGAAATTCAAATGTAAATTGGAAATTAAAACATCGAGCATTACTGCAGGAATGTATAAACCAAAGGAGCAACTATGGACTTAAACCTCCTCAGGTTATAAATGGTTTATATGGCCCCAGACAGTACTAGAATGAGCTGTTTACATGGGGATCTGAGGCCCTGATTGCCTTGTGGTATGATTTCTTTCCTTCTCCTTAGATAAGAGATCTCTGGCACTACATCCAGGTCTGATAAAACATTATTCCTTTAAAACAAACAAACAAATGAACAAACAAATAAAGACATTAGCAAGAGAAAGAAAAATAAAAACTGAGCAAAATGGTGGTGACAATGATTGTATTTCCCACTATTTCAGTCACCAGTAAGTAGGAAAGAAGTGAAAAAGTGACATTTGGGAGAAAAACCACTTAATACACCAATGTTTTGAAGAGTAGAAGGAGTGGCTAGATCAGAGTTTGAGGAAGTAGTAGACAAATTTCAATTTGAGAATATACCAGAAACCAAAGGGTGAAAGGTCATCCCATTGACACTACCAGGGCCCTCAAATGCCTCCACAGGTCCTGCTGACATAAAAATCTACACTTTATGTATGCATTTAAGCAGGTTAGCGGTGTAGTCCCCAGACATTTGCTTCAACTTTGACTTCAGCAGTTCATCCTGGTGTCCCTGCCCATGGCAGGGGGGGTGGACAAGATGACCTTTCAAGGTCACTTCCAACCCAAATCATTCTACGATTCTATGTTCCTGTCCTTAGCATCTGATCTACCTGCTTTATAAAAAACCCACTGCAGTCAGCATTCATCCCAGAGACCTGTGAGGCCAGCCCACAAGTGAACAGCA
Source organism: Cettia cetti (assembly GCA_013401135.1). Lineage (NCBI taxonomy): Eukaryota > Metazoa > Chordata > Aves > Passeriformes > Sylviidae > Cettia > Cettia cetti. The sequence goes on along the minus strand of VZUI01045409.1, from coordinate 54,129 downwards.
AGGATAGCTCCATGGGGAGGCAAAGGTGGCTGAGAAGACTGCCACAGCAGAGGCCCACAAGGAGCAGGCTGCCCATCCAACATTAAAACTCACTCTAGTTTTACTTGCATAAAAGATGGAAGATGAAGTGCTGCCTGCAAAGTATTGGTGTTCTCTCAAGGCCCTATTATTATGTAGATAAGAAATGGAGAAGTATGTTGATTACTATAAGCTCTGCTTCAGGGACACTTTTTTTAGTCATGTCTTACTATCTAATTAACAATCACATTGAAGTTGCTGTGCTGAATCAAGGACAAGGTACAAGCAGTTGTAATGCAGATCTCTGAAACTGGACACTAAGAATATTTCTTCTTGCATTTCAAAGGCAAGGATCTGTTATCAAAATTGGCAGCAAAAACTTGTACTTCTTATTTTGTAGTACTAGAAGAGCAAGAGCAACACTGGAACAACCAGATGAAGAAAAAAAAAATCCAGCATCAGAAAATCTAGGTCACAATTTGTGTGGGATATTACAAAATATCCAGAAAAAATGGCTTCCATGCCGTTAAATATATTTTCATCATTGGCACACACAGATACAAAGCTTCAAAAATTAGTATTTGATGCTTTTATTTTGTGGGGAAAACAAAATACCAGTCAAAACTTGCTGCTTATAAAAGTTACAATAGTAAAATATTTCTCCATTGGAAATATTCTTCAGTTACTAAGTTATTCATAGGAATACTGTAATAATAATTACACAATTTGACTGTCACGGAGGTGTAAGTTTTTCTAGTAGAGTTTCTCACTCTTACTGAAGCATTTTTCTAGTAGAGTTTCTTGCTCTTACTGAAGCATTACTGAAAACTAAGTGAAAGCTAAGTGAAAAACAATTCCGTTATAAAAATTCATTTGAACATAACAAAAGGAATGTTCCTGGAAGAAAATCATTACAGTGCAGATGTTGACCTGCTTGTAAAATATGTGATTAGCTAAGGCAAAATTTAGAATAGCACTACTTGCTTCTTTCCTTTGACAGCAAATCATGGACTTTGAAGGACTTCACTAAAAGAGTCTGAAGCATTTCAATACCACTCTGGTAAAATGTATTATTTAATAAGCTTATGATGCCTGAACTGTTTGTCCAAGGAAACAGGTCATTCTTAGGATGGACAGAGTAGGTGGAAGCTAATTTACAAGCTGATCCCAAGGCAGGCTATCAAGCATCCCAGAAGGTGTTTCAGCCAAGATGAAGCATGCCCATGGGCATGTTTCTAACTGGCACTTGGCAAAATCCTTGCCTGCAGTTTCACTGGTGTGTTACATCCCATGTGCTCACAGCACCTGTCCCAGGACAAAGGGCTCCCTCCTGCTCTGCACCAAGTCAGCCTTATTCCAAAAGGGTTTTGTGCATGGAGTGATGACCATAAGCACAATCACAAGCTCCTGCAGAGTCTGCAAGCACTGCCAAGACCAATTTCTCCTGTAGGTGCTGGGTTTTGCTTCATGGAGGAGCCTTTGCCTCCTGCTAGCCAAGACAAGCATTGGTCCTCAGTGTGGAAAGAGGGCAAGGATGGAGCTGGTACCCCAACCTCTCTGGCAGAGGGATTGTCTTTGATGTTTGCAATTCCCCTTATCTGTTTTTAACTTCTTTTCGTTGCTACTGCTGCCTGTCATTATATTATTTCCTTATTGAATATTTTGCTTTGTGGTTTAGTCAAAACAGAGGCAGTCAGCAATACTTACTCAGTTTAGCAGGACATCAGTTTTTAAGGAGGCACACTGCTGGGCCACATACTTGTTGAAATATATAATTTTATAACGTAAACCCAGCTAAATGGGAGAAAGGATAAAAAGTATAAAAAATTAGTAACAAAAGCAGAATATCAAGACAGGTGAGTTGATTCACTTTGAACTCATTGTTTCTGCTACTTCGAAGGTTTCTTGGTCCTTCTGGCTGTTGCAGCTACCCTCCCTGCAGCCCAACAGCTTCCACTACAGCAGGTGGCTCGTGCTATGTGAGTTTACACAAAGATCAAGGGCTTGAGGGATGGAAAGTCTCCTGAGTAATTCCAGATTTGCTGGGGTAACCAGCTACATAGAGAGATGAGAATTTGATCCTCTGTCCTTAAAGAGATTAGTTTTATGAAGGAGTTATGCAATTCAGAAAAATGAAGGCTGTGGTCCCACATTCTTCTTCTCTTGTTTTACTGTATTTAGCCAGCCTGTCATACCATGGCTGTATGTGATAAACAACTGAAATGTTCGAGTCTATCCAGGGAATTTTATACTGCAAGGGCATGCATGGGCAATTGCTGCTTCCATATATGATGCAGTGTTTTCAAACACCGTGACACCAGTGCCAAAAGTCAGCATGCTGACAAGAAATGCACCAGCATCTAAATTAAAATAATTAAATAAAGTAATTAAAATGTTCTGTATTGCAAAAATCCCATCAATCTCAACATTTAAGGCTGCCTTCATAGCTGTTTGTGCCTGATGAATTACCATAATTTCTTGAATAGGCTTTCTTCACATATCTTTGCCTGACAGAGTCAGAGCATTAAGTTTCTATCATTCCAATAATACCAAGATTTTCTCTTCAGTCTTTTCAACAGTGGATGATGTATGTTTGCTGCATATCATCACCATCCTTCTGAGCTTTACTGAAGTATGCAACAAAATCCCAGCGTTACCTTTTTACAAACGTATTTTTGTTTCACTAATCTCTGTTAAAAAAAAGAAAAAAGAAAAAGAAAAAGAAAAGAGCAAGAAACTCTACTAGAGCTCATATCTGACTTTCTTTTCCACAAAGAGGACTGTCCCCCTTTGCTTACAACACCACCTCCTTCACCTGAAAATGGATGGTTCTTGGTGAACCCCATGACATTATAGAAATACAAAACAGAGCTAGGATAGGACACCAGCTCCTGCAACTTAATGCTATTAAGCCAATTTGCATCATCTAGGAGACTTAACTATGAGGGAGGCCACCCACAGAGGAGACCCAGAGACCCCATGGAGCAGAGGTGGTGCCAAAACAGGTAGCTGGCAGGTGTCACCTGTGGTGCCACTCATCTGGGACCTGGCAGCAGAGCAGCACAGACTCACATCTCCTTCCTCCCTTCTTTGTGGCTTCCTGCTCCCCATGGCAGCCCTGACCTTCTGTTGGCAACCACAAGGACTTCTCTTCAGGGAGAGGCTGTCCCTCTCCATGAATCCAGAACACAAAACCCACAGACATGCAGTCCCAGCTCCTTGCTGGAGTTTTGCCACAAGTAACTGATGGTCATGAAGTGAAGACTTGCAACAAAATGGAATTGGAAACAACAAAGTTTTATGCCCTGGAACAAGTTATTAATTGTAGGCAACCCATGTTGTAAGCATAGTAACTTGAGACCAGATAGACATTATTACTAACAATCTGAGCCAATGCCATGCCCTGAATCTGAGGCTAATCATGAAAATATTTCTCTCACACCCACTCACTACAACAACAAATGCAGCCAAGTGTAATAAATTACCCTTTTTTTCCTTGATCTGCCTATGTCCAGAGTTTGCTGTCTTTCTGTTGAGATAATTCCAACAAGAACACCATAAATACTTCCCTAGCTGACACACTATCAGTAATTGCACTTCTTGAGAATTATTTTGCCTGGTTTTACCACCTGAGAAGATATTAATAGATAAATAGAAACAATGAAAAGAGGAAGAAAAATCAATGCATTAAAAATTGAGCACAACCAGGTCTTTTAGGTAAACATACGTACTCCAGCCTCCCGCTGGTAATACACAATTTTCTGGAAAGCTTACACACTTCACATGAAAGTCTTAGTCATAATGTGGGCCAGCTTAATGCTCCAGCACGCTCCCCTGTCCCACTGTGGTCTCAGCTCACAGAGTAGGTGTGCCCGACCTCCTCCCTCTGTCTCCTCCCCTGGCCTGTTCTGACCATTCTTTATCTCATCCATGGGCATCCACACATGCTCAGGCCCAAGGCACTGAGGTCAGTCAGCATCATGAAGCACAGGTTCACCAAACCCACCGTGCTTTACTTACTGCTGCTCTCATGGACTTTTCCATGACAGTCCAGCCAACAAGAGTTCTCTCCTCTCAAAATCAGTGCCTAGCTATTTTCCTTGTCACCTCTCCTCTTGAGAAGATTTTGTGATTATAACAATTCTATGTATTCACCAAAAGTCTTCAAAAGCATTTGTCAGAGCTTGTCCCAGTGTGGACAAATGTTATTTAGCAACTCCCTTTTACAGAGCTTTTCCCCCTGAATTTAGTGCTTAAAGCAATCATCCATTTTGGATGATACAGGTGCTCAAGCAACAAAAACAGTATTAGTGGGGAAATGTGCTGCAGTGGAAAATGCTTGGCGGTATGAATTGCATTAGGAAGGTTAATCATCTACCAGTTAGCACAAGCATCTCTTGTATAGTATTAAACTTCTGTAGTAACATAAAATGCAGTGTTGGAATGTAGAAAATGCACCAAAATACCACCAAAAAAATTTTCATATCTATGAATACGTATTTTCCATCCCAAATGAAACTATTGCTTCCTTGAAAGAAACAGATGTTATGGCAAAGCTGACTTCTCTTTTTAGACTGATGGTCTTTGTCAATTTAAATTTTTTTAGCTAGTATTCAAGGATATGATTTTGATCAGTTACTGCTTTATCATGGAAATTTAAGGAAAAATCTTCCTGAGATGATAAATCTTAATCACAGCAGAGAAAAAGAATATTTTGTGCTACTTCTTTAGAAACAGTGACAAAATGATAAGAAAATAAACTGAGGTAGACTGGCAGCTCAATTACACAGCACCACTGAAAGCAAAAATTTTATGGTTTAAAATATAACATTGCTCAGCACTCTACTTTGGCCTAAATTGATATAGCAACACAATTCAAAAACTCTTAATGTTTTAATTTTATTGTATTTCCCCTTTGAAACTCCTGACTAGTCAGGATTGAGTAGTAACACAGTGGTCAGAAAGCATGCCTAAAATATTATGAAAGCAATATAACTTTTCCATTTGTCACTTGCAATAAAGTGAGATGATACACTAAGATCACCACTATTTTTTCTTAACTTCTGTTTGTGGTAGCTGAAAACATCTGTCCCACACACAGAGGTGCAGCACACAGTCAGCTCACACAGCATGAATCGTCAACTCTTTCCAGGTCAAGCAGATGCAAAAACAGAGGGGCTTATCACTGGAGTCTAAAAAATGCAGAGTTGACTGCCTGACCCTGCATGCTAAGTACCAAGAGCAGTGTGAATAACACTGATTTTAACAGATGAAACTCTGAAATTTGCAAGTGATGATCTACATTTCATTATAGACCCTTTCAAGTCTAATCCAGTCATAGCATAAACTATGAAAATACACCCAGGAAGAGTCTTTGATCATGGGTGGTTCCAAGCTCCATGATATTCGTCCTGCACAGTGCTGGATAAGACAGCAATCCAAATTTGATCCAGACCAGGAACAGATACATAATTACATTTTTGTTGAATAAGCCAAATCATTATACTGTTATGCAGGCTGCAGAAGGCCAGAACATCTGACACAGAGAAATCTTGCTGGCATAAGGCAAACTCCTAAATATTGAAAGAGCACAAGAAGTCAACATTGGATGAGTGCTTTAATCCACATGGCCACAGCATTTCTCATCTGATAACCAGGACCAAAAAGTTAGATGGATTTATGATAGGCCCAACACTCAGTATGAGGAAAACAAATCTTGCAACAACAACTCAGTTTGTAAGAAACGTAATGATTAATCAGGGAATGATCTTTCCTTCAGAAAAATTACTAAGGTGTTCAATATACTGCCTGTGTTTTTCATAACTAGTCCAGATTTTATTTCATAAAAATCTTATGAGACAAGAACTGCTCAGTCAGAAAAGAAACAGAAACTTCAATTTTACAAATATGGAGAGCCAAGGAAATGAAAGTTTAACCAAAAAGTGAGAGGGATGGGGAGAACCTGCCATAGTCATTTACCCTCCTTGTGTGCCGTCGGGTCTGCGGGAGACAAAACAGTGTCCTCTACTTCTCCTATAATGAAAATTGTTTCAGACTGATCTCTCTTTCCAATAAAAGTCAGAGTGCAGCCTAATGTTCTTTAACACAACTATTAACATGTTACTAAGTCCTCAAACAGCGTATTTATTTTTAAGGACATTTGGGACAGGAATTACCACTCTGTGGAGCTGCCTAAGATCATTGTTAATGTTCAGTTCCTGTCAGTCATCATCCATACACCAACACAACAGAGCTAAAAATAGCAACACAATTTTGGAGAAGGATATTCTCCAATGTGAACAGTTTATAAATTAAGGGAGATTTTTAGATTGGGTATATATCACCAGCAGAGCCAGTTAAGTATGGCACAAAGTAAATTATCCATTAAAACAAAAGAAAACCTTCCATATTTTCTCAGCCTTTTAGAAAGAAAAGTTACAGAAATTGTTCTTTTTTCTGTCTCTGTTTAAAGTGTCATTGGACTGAACTCTGGATAACACCCAGGAATCTTGACCCTTCTCTCTGACTAAATGTATATTTTCTAGTATGGAGCTGGAATTAGCACACAGCTTCATGTTTCACATAACCTGCCTTTAAGCTACATGCAATATATTACAAAATACTCAAAAACTACTCCTCTCCTGCTAAAAGAAAAAAAAAAGCCTGCAGTAATAATAGCTGGTAGTTAAAATGCACAGAACAGAACATATACACAGATTTTTATCTGCAGTATGATCAGTACAAACTACAAATGCCAAGACTGTCTTCTAGTAAACACCCCACCTTGCTGTAACTTCCCTTGGGGCATATCCATCTTAGTTCCGAGACACAGGCAGAGCAGCATGTGGTGGAACAGAAGAAACATATGGTTTGTGGTTCATGCCTATGCCCTATTTGACAGTCGTGGGTTTAATAAAAGCTGGTTGGCTTAGGTTAGATTACTGGTGCAAAGCCAATCAGACACAGTTGGGCATGTGCACGTGTCCTCGTGGGCAGGGATCCCAGCCATGGTGTGTGCGTATGGAAATGTCTGTGTGTGGTACGTGTGAACACTCTCTGTTCTCGCTGGGGCTTAAGGAGAGATCCAAGGTAAAAGACAGCAGTCACTGAACCACAGGGAGAAACAAAGCTAGGCAAAGGAAAAGATAATGAAGAAAAAAAGAAGGGAAATTGGAATACAGAATAAAGGGAGGAAATGAAAAACTGACGGTACACATAGCAGAAGGATAAATCTGTGGCTAACATACAGGACAAAGAGTCCTTGCCAAGCACCATGTGTAACCACAGTCACATCTTCCCTTATTATTTCAGTTCACACATCTGCCAAGCAAGGGAAATACTGAGCTAACACAAGGTAGGAAAGACCGCGCAGAAAGTCCTGCGAGTTACACCGCTGACTTGCTGTTGGCAACTAAAGCTGTCCCAAACTTTTTGGTTCAAAAGCCAAATAAAGCCCATTATTTTGAAGAGGTCAGAGCTACAATGAACACCTGCTGACAAGACTTTTGCCTTGTTTTGATCTGCACCTCAAAATCACCTGGGAGAGACTAGCCATGGGGAAGAAAAGGCATCACTGCTGCTTGGGAAGGGACTTTGGGTGACAGGGGCCAGTGGGGACAAATGAAAGCAGGGCCCAGCCTGTCCATTCTCAATGAGACCAGCAGCAATTCCTTGCTGCCCACACTCAGCTTCTCCTTTCCCTCTTCTGCCACCAAAGACTAAGGGTGGTGGAACTCAAAGCAATCACCTGCAAAAATCTCCCCTTGGCTCCTTGGCTACTTCCACAGAGATGCAAGAGTTTGAGGAGGCCAAATCCCCTTCTCCTTCTGTTCCACCCAGTACAGCAGGGGAGCGGAGGAGCTGGGCAGGGTACAGGCTGCTGGGCCCCCAGCTCACACTGTGGCTACAGCTGTAAGCCCACCAGCAGCTACACCACAAGTGCCAACACCCTGCTTTGTGTTTTCCCAGGGATGACTCCCCCAGTGCAGTTTGGGAAACTCATTTTGTACACAACGAAGTTTTTTCTCCAAAACAAAGTTGTCTCCAAAGGTGCCAAAAGTGACGACCACCCAGCCCTGAGTAAAGGAAGCCCCAAGCAACCCAATAACATTTGCTCACTTCCACTGCAATCCCAAAAATAGCTGTTGCTCCAGAAACTACTTCAGGCCTCTTCAGAGCAGCTGGTGGGTCTGAAAGCTGTCTTTTACTTTTCCACGGTATCTCTGCTGACCTAGCCAGCAACCCGGTCTCCTAATTTGGCAGCAATCCCCTGGCTTCTCCTGCTGGGCTGTGTTTGCTTGCAGACCAAGGAAACTGCTGCCAGGCAAGGATCTGTTTCAGCACAGCAAAGAGCAGTGGAAGAGTATTTCTGGGATGATGAAACCTACGCCCCAGACATCTTGGACCCACATGTAGTAAAAGAAAAAAGAATGAGTGGTTGGGTATGGCCCAGGCTTCAAACAAGGCCCTTAATAAAGAATATGCATCACTGATACCTAATTTTGCCTCAAAAAACATAGTTCTTTATCATTCTGGGGAGAGACACATCCTCCTCCACCTCTCCAGTTCACCCCTTGGTTCAGGGAAGCTCCTGTCTCTCAGGCACATATGCTACTTGGCAAGTTATGGGGTTTACATCCCAGCTGGGCTGAAAAAAGGCTGCCAAAGAAAACACCCCAAATTTTCAGCCAGATTGTCACAGCACTGAATCGGATGGAGCAAGACCCTGAACCTGGCTCTTCATACCCAGATGATGGGGTGGAAGAGGTCCATCACTACTAATTCACAAGGGGTTTTTTGCTCTCATATCTGTATTTGCCAGTAGGGATCCTACCCTAGATCCAAAAAAATATGCAACATAGAAAGTTTCTGCTTGTACAATTAGAAATTTCTGATACAAAACATATTTTAAAAAATTTGCAGCCATCTCTACAAAAGTTTCTCCTTTTGTACTCACAGTCCCAGCATGTGCTCTCTAAGTGTGCAATAGCTTCAGGGTGAGAGTAAATTTTAGTGTGCTTCTCCTGTAAAAAAGCACATACTACCATGAAGGCAGAAGGGAATTATTCCATATTTCATGACCCTCTATGCAAGTACTGAGAAATAACTGCAAAAAGTCCTGTTTCCCCCATGGGATGGAAACACATAAATTCCAAATAATTCAAGGTGAACCAAAGAGAAAAATTGCCCAGGCAGTATAAAAAATTCCAGCTGCACGCTGATCACAATAGAAATCAAGACAACTGTTCAAAGAGCTGTACCAGGCATCCAGATGCTGCTGCTGGCATCAGAAGATCTTCCACAGCCCACAGCCCGATAGCAGCTGGTTCCAGGGATGGCAGCCAAAGCCTGCACATAAATTAGAGAAAATGAGGGAGAGAGGGAGAACTGACAGCTCACCACCTGACCAGCACCATTGCTACTATAAGGGCATATGCATGTTAGTTACTAATCATTTTTATATTAAAAAAACAAGATTGATACTAGAGCCTATGACCTTGGAATGGATAGGACTGACATCTGCTAAAACCTCACTGCTCACATAGGCAGGGCCATTGCAGGCAATTCCTCAGCACACCTAGATGAGAAAAAAAAATAATTGCTTGAGAGCATGGAGCCAGAGCCTTCCCTCAAGTTTTTCAATATTTCTGCAGAGTGCTCTGTTTTAAAATGTTCACTTCTTTGATTACTGGAACAGTCATGGGTTTTCAAATGTTCTGTGCATCTGCAGCTATCCTCCTTCCTCTCAAACTGCTGCCTACCTTCTGCTGTTGACACCTTCCTTCAGCCTCATGGCACATGGTTTGGGCACTGCATCAAGGAATTGACTCAAACTGAATGGTTATTTGTCAAGAAATTGGGGGCAACTTGAAATGCCCCTATAATTAACTGTCCCCAAGGTGTTCTTCTCAGGCAGTTTCACACATGCTTGTGGCTCAAAAAATACATATTGCACATACTTCTTCCACTCCCAGCCAGTTGAGACTGATAAAACAAGTCACCAAAGTGCAGGAGATTAAGTTTCCCCTCTACTGTTATCTGCCTCTCTACTTTTCTCTGGTGAGATCCCACCTGGAGTATTGTGTCCAGCTCTGGGGGCCCCAGCACAAGACTGGCGTGGTTCCGTTGGAGTGGGTCCACAAGGCTGGAGCCCTTCTTCTATGAAGACAGGCTAAGGGAGCTGGGTTTACTCAGGGTGGAGAAGAGAAGGTTTCAGGGAGACCTCATAGCACCTTCCAGTACCCGAAGGGGGCTGGGGAGGGACTTTTCCCATAGGCATGCAGTGACATGTAGTAACAGTCTTAAAAAAGAAAGAGGGAAAGTTGAAACTGGTCATAGAGGAATATTTTTTTATGATGATTGTGATGAGGCACTGAAACAGGTTGCACTGTTGTAGATGCTGGAATCTTGGCAGAGTTCAAGGCCAGGCTGGGTAGGGCTTTTAGCCACCTGGTCTAGTGGAAGGTGTCCCTGCCCATGACAGGGATCCCATGCCCATGGGATCTTTAAAAGACCTTCAACCCAAACCATTCTTTGGTCCTGTAATTCCAAGTAACATGTGGAATTGGCAAATAGAAGTAGTGACTGACAGAGAGTAACTAAAAGGATCTGAGTTAGGTGTCTTCTTCTGATCACATTTCAAGTAGCCAGAGTTCAGTCACTGTTGTGACATGGAAGGAAAAAAACTGTTGTGGTTTAAATACAAATGGTGACAATTAACTAGGACACTATATTTGAGTTACATAGGGCAGAATGAATTAAGATGGAGCATCATCAGGGTGATGAAAATGTCCTCTGACATGAAAAGGTTACAGAGGGAAAACTTCCAGGATGGACAGAGTTGGAGCGCAGCTCAGCCAGGGGATCCTGTTCCCAGGCCTTTGCTAACAGCAGCAGTAAATCTAATTCTCATGAGAGAGATAAGCTGGTCCTTAATAAGGGATGTGTACTGTATTAGCTACAGGATGCATGCTCCTCTCTTTTACATGAAGAAAAAGATACAACAAATACACTGTTCTTGTAATGTCCTTAGTTATCAAATGACTCGAAAAGAAAAACATTTCTATTTTTCAGTAATATTTCTATTAGTGTCTCCAGTAAAATTAAAGTCCTGAAATCCTTTGCCCAACCAGAACCACAGGTGTAGTCTGGGTCAGTGTCAGGCCCCCAGACTCTGGAGACACCCAGAGAGGAGAACAAGGGCGCAGCAAGCACAGTTACACAGCACACTCCTGTCCACCCCCCGAGAGAGGAGCCTCTCCAGCCACCCCCACATCTCCAACACCATAGGGGCTGGCATGCAGAGAGGAGGACCTGGCCCTACAGACCTGTTTGGGGTATTATCTTGGAATAATAAGGTAAGATTCAATGTCCCTTTGCACATAGAAAAGGTTAGGTGTGCTTCCAAAGTCCAACTTCTGAGTGAGCTTCACCTAAAACAATTTCAGCTTAAGGGCCCTGAGGTTACTCCCAGGCAAACCATAGCACAGGAGGCAGGGATGGATCAGGCAACTGCTTCAAAAATTATTTCTGATTGCTCTTTGTTCCTTTTCTATAATCCCTAACTTTTTTTTCTCCTTTTTTTGACAGCCACTGAACTGTGTCTACAAAATTACCTAGGTTATGAACCTAGGTTCTTATTCCTAAGGCCCAGGAAATTGCTTAAACCCACTATCAGCTGTGAAAAATTAGATATTAGAAATCTGAACCATGCTCAGCTTTTTCTATGTTCTTTTAAGGATCAGATCACAATTATGGTTAAATATATCCCACCCCCAAAACCACAATTAATCCCTCCATCAGTTTTTCTCTACACATTCCTGATCATCAGTGAGCTTCAAATGAACTACTTATTTTGACTAAGTATCTTGGAGGAAGATGTTATTTTCTTCCACTTCGCAGAACAAAAATGTTATGGTTGGAGGCACTGGGCAAGACAGAATGGTGAAAAGCAGGAAGAGTAGTTGTACTCTCACAAATAAGGTCATCACATGAGTAAGTCTGGCTGCTGGCATCTCTGCAGGACTGAAAGGAAGTCACCAGAGAAGTTTCCCAAGCTCCAGTTGCATCAAGCTAAATAATCCAGTCTCAGAAAAAGAGGATCCTCAAGTCAGAGGCAACATGTGTGTTTCATCACAGCTCCAAGGGGTCCCTGGAGCAGAGGGCCAAGGTATGCCAGTGATCCCTGTTGCACAACATGGAGGAGGCCCTGCCAGAGATGACAGAAATCATGTCTCACCAACCCTTTGTGGGTCCTGCCTGCGTGCTTCAAGTGGATTTGTTTTCTTTCTTGACCAAACCTGATCCTTATAAAAGTCATTATAAATCAACCTTGGCCTAGAATGTTGTTCTGCTAAAAATACAAGCACTCTTCAGTTCCTCTTATGCCTGCTCAGCAAAATAACACACTGCTGCTGGAGCTGCAATGACATGTGCCTAACTGGGCTGCACCAGGGCTGCTAGGACAAAGGTTGGGAATGAGCAAACAGGTGAGAGAGGGGACAGAAATTCCTGACTGTGGAGTCATCCTAGTTGGAACATCTCCTGCCTCAGGCCCATGGGCTCTGGAAGTGGTGACTTCACAACAGACAAACTGTACTGGAGGTGGAGAATGTGGTCCTCAAGGGAGTCAGCCAGTAATCCCATCCAGTCAAGCATCTCCTGAAGCCTATCTTCATTTGGTAAGAATCCATCACATCTAAACTGCTTTAGAAACCATCAGCTTCTTCAATCAATAGGATTGTTCTAATAAACTTACATTTGTATTTTAAATTCATTCATTTAAAATTCTTGAAAGTATTTTTCTGTATATGTACAGTAATTTGTGTGGGTTATACATGATAGAGAAGTTTCTTACAATAGTTTCCCCTTCATTTATCATGTTCTGAATAACTCATTTTCTGGCTCTTGTCCAGAAATAACAGAACTATTCCCATGTTAATGCTGATAAAGCTTTCCTTCAAGTCATCCTGAATTTTCTTCCATATTTGATATATATACACAAGAAAAAAGCATGGACAGATACATTAAAATGTACTGAATTAAAGAAATACAACAAAACAAGAAATAGGTTTACTGCAACTTTATATACTGAAAACAAAGTGTGGTCATATCAAGGCAAAGTCCAAAGCAAGAAGTCAGTCAACTCAGCATGAAATTAAACAAATATGCAAGGAAGATCTACAAGAAGGCCCAGATTTCATCCAAGGATGCAAGTTCAAAGGGGAAGCAAGGTGACAGCTCATAAACCTTGCATACATGGAGAGTAGGAACTGGTTGTCAACAGAGGTAATAAAAATCATCTTGCAATATCCTACAGAACAAATTGGCTATTGGTAGGAGTTTGCTGAAGCAAGTGTCCAGGGACTGCAAGAGATTGATGTCTCTAATCTGCAGACTCCAGGATTTTGATTTTCATTTTGCGTCTCACCTCTAAAAGGAGGTAGAGAAAAACGGGAAAACATCCACTCGATTCCCCTTTTCACTAAGACCATCCTGAAGATTAACTGCAGCCTACTTTCAATACAAGAAATCAAAGGATTATGCAGGAAAGGCTGAGGGGAGTAACTGAAATAATCCAATAACTGGATTCAAACATTGGACCCAGCTCTCAAATCTAATGTCCGATCCAAAAAAAAGAGAAAAAAAGGGCAAAGCAAGGGCAATAAGGAAAACCAATGTCATATATTGCCTGAATATTCCAGGAATAAGCCTAGTTATTTCTGAATATACATAATTTTGACTAGATACCTGACTACCATGTAAAAATGATGATGATAACTCTAATGAAACTTTGTTCACAATAGCATAAATTACAAAGGCACAATATTCCACATATATTTTTCTATTATTTTGTTAGGAATTCATTTTAAAATGGAGTCAGCCAAAACAAACAGCTGCCCAGAATCTCCTCCAGTATATGAGCAATCTGCTTCTAATATTTACCAGGTTGTGAGCTTGTCTTTAGAGAAATGGAAAAAAAGAAAAAAGTCCTGTCTTTGGATACAAGAAGTCATATACAAAATACTAAGTGTTACCTCTTGGTGCATCATCCCCTATGCTGTACAGGTAAATTCCTCTTCCATTAGGAACATCTGCATCCCGTCCAGAGGATGAGAGACCAGCCCAATGTTTCTGTCAGACAGCAATGGCACTCATCCCAGGACAAGCAGGTGATTTTTTTCAGTCTGCAGCATTTCATGATGGCTCTGTTCCCTACCACTGCTTATCTTCCAGCTGTAAGTGATAGTGTTTCAAATTTTGAACCAAATAAATCAGAATTAAGATATTACCTGATACTCTATATTTTTAGAACTAGGTCAATAGTTATTTTATTCCTGAAGCCAAAGAAGGTTGAGCAAGAAAAACTGTGTCCATCAGTACAAAATGTATTCATTACTTTTGCATGTGTATTGGCTTAGATGTCTAGTCTGGCTTTACCATTTTTGTACTGAAATGAGATATATTACGCTGAAGCAGATAACCTCATTAGATTTTGACCTTCACTACTAACTCTGTCTAATTACTTTGTTGTATCAGAAATGTAAGTTACATGTGTGTTCAGAGGTGTGCATATTGTGCATATAAGCATTTACGAATTTCTGACCCATAAAACCAGATTTCTACTTTTCTATGTAATTGTGCCAGAAAAAGAAGCCACAATGGAACTGTGCATTCGCCTGATAAAGCCCAGCTCTATTACAAAAAGCATACAATGCCTTTCCCCTTCTACACAGTACAATCAACGAAAAGATAGTTTCTTTGGTAAAAGTTCCCAGCCCTATTCTGTCAACACTTAGCCTGAAAAACCTGTTGGTAACAGTATTTTCTCCACTCTTGTGGAGATTTTGTTCTGATTTTGTCTTGCTTTTCTAATGATTTTCCCTTACCAATCATATTTTTAACATACCATCTTCCCATCCCAGGATATCAGATGACAGGGAGTACCTATTCTGCCTTAAAGTCAAGCCTCTACGCCAGCCAAAGAACAGAATTTTAGGGACCAGGAGGTTCTCAGCCTTTTGTCTCTTTTTATAAAGCCCTTCTTAGTTTTATTACAAATAAGTTAAATCAAACATTTAGTTAGGTCATTCAGTCCACAAAAACATATCTTCTATTCAGCACAAAAAGGCTAAGGGGAAAAAAAGGGATCACATTTTCAAACATCTGGAGCCAGTGTATCTAACAAAAATTAGTGTAAGTGTTCACTTGCATTTAATTCTGTACTTACAAAAAAAAAACCCCACAAGCTGATTTATTTCAGCTACAAGATGCTGGGGTAGATACAAGAGCAGTTGGCCTCAGCAGAGATCAACCTAAATCATCATGTTCCATTCTTGCCTTAAAGTCAAATACGTTATTCTGGATACAGGAGAAATTAATCTGAAGAGCACACAAGGAAATTTTATTTATGTATCAGCATCTGCATTTGAAAAAAAGAAAAACGCTAAAGCAGAAATATATACTGTTGTCTATTGTCAGTCTATTGCAAAGCACACATTTCAGTCTTCCAAAGCCTCAGTGCAAAAAGGTCTCAGATAGGATGGGAACTGGCATGACTCTTCTAATTTGTAAAGCAGTTTATTTAACATTTAAAGATTTGATGTCTCCTCTGTGATTTTTCTGTTATGTTCACACGCATTATTGCCCTTCTGTAAAAATAACTTTATTTATTTTTAAAATATAAACTCTGTACAATGAACAAAAATAACAGTGCCTCAACTGAATTTCCTGCCACCCCAATTCCAATGTCAAAAGATGCAGAGGAACAAATCAGCAACAACTTTATCTGTGCTCAGATTTCACAAACATGATGAGAAAAGGGTGACAATAGAGACTGTATTTCATCAACCTAACTGCATTCATCTAACATAAATATTAAAATTTTTTTCCTGGCATCCATCATGAAATAATCACTATAGGTTTTCTCCATCATGCATTCAATTAACCAAAGAAATCTCAAGTTAAGTTAAATTCACCCTGCATTACAGAAAACCCAAAGTGCTTTTAGTTGGTGCAGTTAGAGTTTGTAGTCCAGTGAGGACATCTCTGGCTCTTGGACAGTCCTCTACATGCAAAACTTTCCCTTCCAGATTTGTGAACTATATCCTGGGAGGCAGCATAGCAGGGACCTGGACTCTCCAGCTTTGCTGTATATACTGAAACGGCAGGAAAGAATAACCATTCAAGAGTTTTTAGAAAATAAGAACAATAACCAAACACTGTGAAAATGAGGGCAAACTACAAAAACTGTAGTTCACGATCAATAAATTAAACTCCCTGTTTTTAATCAGCTGATTCTGCAGCAGAAACTTAACTTGATAACAAAGGTCAGCAGATACTATTGGGAACAGATGCATCAGGAATAGATAAGGAAATGCTACTGTCATTTTTGAAGCTCTTTTATACAAATCCACCATCAGAAGCATATAAGAAGCACAATTAAGGAGGAAAATAAACCTGCAAGTAACACATTTCTAGAATTTTTGAATTCAATTCTTTACTATGAACTGCATGACTATTCACCTGAAGCACTATAAAAGAGCCTTAGGTGTCTTTGACTCCAAATGAAACTACTGAACTTCAGGAAGAAAAGAGGAAAAGGGAAAAAGAGAGAAATATTTCTGGCATAATATTCTGTTCAGAAGTGGCAAAGTGCAAATCCTTAATGGACTATGGTAAGGATCCTGTAACAACCCAGCATATTTGGGGCTCCATGAGAAGACTGCTTAAGTTAGAAGTTCAGACAGAGAACTTCACAAAACACCTTCTGTGGACATTCAGCCTGGGGTGTGGGAGTTGTCTTTTAAAGCTGGTAACGTGCTCTACAGGCTATTGACTTTCACAATTATTTTGAACTAAATATGTGTCAGTAAGAGACAGAAAGCTGCTTCCAACTATTATGAAGAGAAATTAAACAGCAAAACAGCAGAGATCCAAGAACCATTTTCTTGATTCCGTTTTTGACTATGTGATAGGACAGCCACTAAAAACCCAATCATGCTGGGCTGTGAGACAAATGGCATCTTAATATCAACTGTAAATGTCTAGGTTTATTTAGTACTCAGAAATGTGATGAATCCCCAGTAAATATATTAATTGCTGCAGGAATTTAGATTAATTCCTGCATGAATGTCCTTCAGCAGTGTCACTCATTATCCTTTCTTTGGTGGCTATTGAGGTTACAAATACTTGGAGCACAGAGAGAAAATATATTCCAATATCTTCTGATCTGGAAGGATATGAAGCAGATCACTAAGCAGGCTCAGAGTTGCCACCTCCTCTGTCTCACAAAGTCTCAGGAAACATTAGCCTATACCATCTGACAGCACATCCAGAACTTTAGATAGATAGATAGACAGACAGACAGACAGACGGAGATTAAAATATTTACATTACAGTTTTCATACTGAATTTCCTCTACTGAAGTATCACATTACTTAGAAACCAAGACCATTTACACACACACAAAATCCTGATGTTGTATTTGGAAAGCCATTTCTAAAACAGTTAGTGTGAGCACAGTTCTACAGAGAACATCCTTCATCTCTCCTAAAATTCAGTTTTTAAAAAGTTATCATATTAAAAGCTGCTGGGTTTTTTTTTTTTTTTTTTTTTAAGAGTAACAACTGGTGTATCCTTTAAAATGGCTTATTTATTTATGAAACATTTGTGTGCATGGAGTGGTGACATTTGTTAACTGTCTTGGTGCTTTATTATGATGCCATTCTTTTAACACTATGAGATCCTTACCATTCAGGCTAGAGCTACTGAAGCAGAGAGGTGAGGTAGTACTTCATGAGCAGTTACTTTCTGTAGAGTCCTGAAAACTGGATATTTTGATATAAGGTTATATTTCACAGAAAGAGTTGACCAAATGCTTCACTACACATGCAAAAAGATAGAACATATAGCAAGAGGGACAGGCCACATCAGGACTATTTACCAGGTTAAGCTGAATATTTGAGGCAGAACTTTTACAGGAACTTGGAAGATGAGCATTTGTTTAATTTTGACTACTTGTGCCTCACTACAATACAATAATGATTTCCAAAAATGCTCTGGAGGTGTTACTGCCTTTAAGACACCTGCTAAGAGTTTAAACAAGCCCATAAAAAACAACGGTACTTGCACAACACACACACTGCCATTACGGTCTAAAGGCTTTAAACAGAATAGTCCAAAACCATGTCACTGCTCATGACTTGCAAAACCACCAAGGAATGATGTTGTTTATCGTAAGTGAATGTCAACAAAAGCCTTCCACAAAACTCAGCTGTCAAGTGTTTTCTGTAAGTCATTAGTGTTGGGGGAAGGTTTGTATTAATCTCTGTAGTGAGCTCTAGCCAGGACAATTTCCAACGTGCAGTTGGCAGCAGCAAGACAAAAGCTGCACATTACCTCTGCAGCCCCAAGGGCTGGCCCCAGTTCTGGACACAGTGCTTATCTGACAGGGAATGCTGCAAAGCACGTGCAGGGATGACTGCTTGGTCTTGCAGGAGCCATCTGAGGCTGAGACACAACTGCATCAGCCATTTCTTATTGACAATGCCCTGCCTCCCCATTGCCATAACACAGGCAATTCATTGGGCTGCCTTTTCTGTCCACACGCCTGCAGGCTGAGCTGTTTCATTCATGACATCTAGCTTTAATGTGGAGTTATAAATGTAAATTCCAACTCTGGAATATTTACCCTTCTGTTTATCACTTCAGGGTCTACTTCTTTAGTATTTCTACTATTTTGTCCAATACAACAATGGTGTAAAATGCCTCCTCTCAGGATACACCATAGCTATAAACATGTTGTACAATTCCTTTAGGAAGTGGGGAGTGCTTGCTTGCTAGTAGTGTGAGGCTTACTTTTATGGTCCTATTAATTCAAAAGTTACCAGGCTGTAAATCTGCCATTATTCTAATACTGTATTTTGGCTCTTCTGCCCCTCAAGCTACCGCATACTTTTCAGCCTTGTAAGACAAAGAAACTCCCCATTTTGAAGAACATTTCTACAGACAACTGTAAGGAGGATGTTTCAGCCAGCAAATAAAATATAGAAACCAGTCATCTGATAAATATGTATTCTACCTTTAACTGAAAACCTACAATGTTCTTGTTAAACACTTAGGCATACTTGGCCAATAAACTCAGAAACAATAATTTCAGAAAATTAGTAAGACAGTCCTTACAAACTGATCGTGTAACTGGTTTGAAAGAACCTTTTTTTAACTGAATGATAAATAGTATTCCCCATTCTATATACTTGCCTTTCCAATTAACAGACTTTGTTTATACCTGATTGTAGTAAAAGTAAATTAAATTTAAATAGTCACAATACAAAGGAGGGTTTCAAGCTTTTTGTAGATTCCAACTTCATTCAAATAAATATTACAGAAAAACTTCAAATAACTGAGACTACAGACCAAATTATGACTCCACAACTACAGTGACTCCTACTTAAAGGCAAACACAAGGGATTTTTTTTTGTGATATTATGCTTCCACAAGTCTTTTTTAACACTAAATTAGTAAATTAGCATGTATAAATATGCATTATCACTTAGCAATACAAATAAAAGGACTGGAAAAAGGTAAAAAATGCAGGAGCAAATCCTGTGCACCATACCTCCCACAAGGCCCAGGTCTGTCTATCTGGAATGTCCTTAGAGAACTTTCTACCAGCATAAAAAGTTAAAGCTGTGACACTCTCATGTAAGGATAAGCTGGCTGGAAATCATGCAGTCATGACCAGCTCCAAACAAAGCCTCCTGTCCCTCTTCCCATGAGAGTGATAACACTAAATCAGCCCTCAGAAAGCTGGTATCACACAAACCACTCCTCTTTTGGAGAGACAGACGGCCTCAAGAGCAAACACCGAAGACACCAAGTTGAGAAAGAACAGATCCACGAGCTGGGAGCTTTTCTTTAGCACTATGCCAAATATGACATCATGCTTGAACTACAAACAAAAGCTAATAATAGTTCTGATCTTAATTTACAAAACAGAGTTTTTACACATTTTTGGAGTCTTACCAGAGTTGAAAGATCCATAAAGCCTAATCATTGCCCAGCAGAACATTCAAATTCCTCTCCAGCCACTAGAAACAATTAATTGCTCTGCATCTAGTGTAGCATCCCACAAACATTCAAAAGGTCGAAACTATTGATTACCAACTGCCAAAGCCCATTTATCAGTAGGGGAAAAAGATCAATATTTGGTTTTAAAATAAGGTCAAGTTCTTGCTTTTTCATTTCAATCCAGTGTTTTCTACAGTAAAAAATAAATCCTTACCAGATGCTCACAACACAGTAGACTTAGGGAACCTCCTTGCATTTTGAAAGAAAAACTGAACAGCCCTGTCCCACCAAGGAGACCAGAGCTTTCAGCAATTCAGCAGAGAATTATATAAAATAGTTCTCAAAGCTAATGAAAAAAATAGTCAAGATAAAGTCAACCAAGTAAGCAGTGGAGCAATGACACCAATTTTGCTCTAACAGTGGTTCTTCGACTGCCAATGCATTGCTTCCAGCTGACACCTGCCGAGAGAGCCAACAGCTGGGACAAACTACTTGAATGATGTTATTTACATGGAGAAAGACAGTGCACATCAGCAGCTATCATGACTAAAGCAACCTTCAGTATTATAATCACAGACTCAGACATGTAGGCTGTAGAAGGCACATCAAAACTGAGGACTACAGTTCATGTTGGTGCAGCAGGTGGTTGGCACCTCATACATCTATCTGCAAGCACTCCATCATTATGTAATGAAAGCTGTTCTAATTTCAAGACTGGTTCACTGTTTCAGGCTAAATGTTGATATTTGAAATGCAGTTTACTGGCTCACAACTCAGGACAATCTTATTAATCTTACTAATCAATAGTAACATCACATTTGTGGTGATGTTAAAACCACAATTCTTGTCCTAAGCTGTTTCATCCTACAAAACAGCCAACCAGTTTAATGAACTGGAAAGGTCAACTTGGATCAACAAATTTCACTCCACTTAGGACAGAAGTCCTTTCTAATTTCACCCTAAATGCAAAAAGAATCATATTTTTTAATGTCTGAAGGTCAGTATATCTTCTATAATTTCCTTCAGTTTCAGTCACAAATTCAGCCTAGGGGCTTGTACTTTAATTTCAACGAAGTGTTGACTACTTCAAGTTCCAACACCAGAGCTGAAGCTCAAAATTTCTAATAAGGTTACTTCCTTTTCTTTAGGCATTCCCTCTTCATTATTTCCATTCCATCAAAGACCACTTCAAACGCAGCAAAACAAAACAAACTCAGTATGAAACCAGATTCTGGCAGGTCCTTGGGGACTTTTAGATAGGAAAAGATCACAGCACCCAGGTGCTCGGTTCCTCTTTCCAAGAGTTTACAGACCTGGGGTAGCTTCTCCCCAGAGCAACAAGTACAATCAATATGGTGAAGTAAACAATCTATTTCTGTTTCTATTTTCTGAAGAAAAATCTACTGTCACTGCTCATGCAATAAAACTCTCAAGTCACATGCTGCATTGAGCATAAAAACACAATGAAAGCAGTTTAATGCCTACTTGAACTACTGCTATGAGGAAATGCTCACCAATCCAGAGTGGTGAGATGTGGGTGTGAGTGACTTTGACCCACCACAGGGACCAGGGTCAGTTACACAGGAAAGAGGCAGGAGCTTGTTCCCTCCTGAGCCAGCAATGGAGGGCATTACCCAAAGCAGATCTCTCAGGAAACCAAAGCCCGATCCCCATAACTCATCATTTAATTATAAGTACTTTGCAGAGCATGCTGCAAGAGCAAAGTAGCCTCACAAAGTACCTAAATTGCTGAAGCTGAAAAGAAGAGTATGTGCTGTGTACCCTTAGCAATATGTTTTTGTGATTTTAACTTTTTTAATGACTTCATTCCATTCTTGTAAATCTGTATTTTGAATAAACATGCTTTTATCATTAAATCTCCTCAGTGATAAAGCTGACTCAGAGTAATATGACACACACCAAGACCTCTTTCTTTCCAGGGTACTGACTCATCTTTCCAGGGCAAACCAGTGCTTTCTTTGTTTCCCACTGAAAGCTCAAAGCCTTCCTGAAAGCCTCCCAGCACTTTGACACAGGAGCACAAGGTTTCAGTTATAGTTTCTCAAAAGTCATGTCTGTGCAGCCCCCCTCTCTCAGCAGTGTGAACTCAGTGGGAGAAAATCCCAGAACTCAAGCATCAAAAGAAATCATTCGCACTCAGCTTTCCAGGAAAAAAAAGAAAAGAACAGAAGACAAACAATGTTGTAACGAATATTCAAAAGAGTCCTTAAGGAAACGAGCATTATTCATAACCTTTACATACCACCTCACCTCAGGGTTCCTGACTACCCCACCAGTTTGTAAAGAAATAGGAGGAACATCTCAGCTGAGCCATGCAGCCTGAGCCTCAGTAGCTCTGAGCACAGAGCTTCTTCATTAGAGTGGCTCATACACAGGTGATTATCACAGACATTCATCACCCCCCCAAGCCATCCCTGTGGGCACTCTATTCTGCTGCACATGTTTGTACAGGACTCTGAATGCAGCAGGTTGGCCAGAGAGTTCCCTGTTTTGGGGCACCAGCAACTGCACTGGCTTGCATGCCCAGGTGGCAACAGCTGGGCAGACTGGGAAGGATCCAGGGGCAGCTACAGGCTAGACTGAGAACATGTATGTGCATACATACACTGTATATTTGTGCATAAAGATGTGCTATATGGATGTCTACATTTGACTTTCATCTTACACAGCTGGAGAGGAGAAACCAACCAGGCCATGGACGGCCTGTGTGTCACAGGTGTGTATCCTCCATCTGTGTTGATCTGTGTGTCTGTGTAACCGTGTTTATACACATCTATAGTGTGCACACGTGCCTGCTGGGGACACAACCAGACCTGGGGACACAGAGCCACAGCAGCCTCACCTCTCTTTGCCTGTTAGATACTGCACCCCCTCACTCTGCACATTCTTGAAATGCTACCAGCCCTTCAGAATATATTTGGAAAAGTATTAGTATAGCTTAAAATGTAAAGTGCTGTTGGAAAGCATCAGGCAGTTCTTCTGAAGACTGCATCACCAGATACCAGCCTGAATCATAAAATGGTTTTTGCAGCTCTTCAAGATATCCCTGGATCCATCTGAACAAGCGTAATAAGTACAGGAGGCTTCAAATGTCTTTACAAAACAATCTGAAATACAAAAATACACTGGCTTACTTTATACTGCTAAAACACTTAATGTCCCCTCTTTTAGCATCTCAGAAAGCAATCAAATAATCACTCTTCTTTCAATGCTGGAGTCTTGTAGAAACAGTTCACCACCTTGATCATGTGTATACCAATGTTGTTCAAGAGAAATATAGATAAAACAAGGAATTGGACTCATTCGACTTTCTTAAGAAATGTATCTATAGAGGTAACTAGAAAAAGTTCAGGAGTCCATCCTTATCAAGAAAATAAGGATATACTACAAATACATTTGGGAAAAGAGTTTCCTGCTCTTTGAGAATTAATTTCAGCTGTGGAGTACAATGGGGACATATTATAGCCAACAAAACACAGGGGCAATTTATTCACTGGCTCAGAGTGATGGGAAAAGACTAGGAAAAAGCAAATGAGGAACCCATCTCCAGTTCCTTGATTCTGAGAGTGAACTGCAGTTAGAAATCAGAGGTTTGCTATTAAGTACTAGGTACTGTTTTTCATTAGGGTATAAAAATAGAAACAAAGAACAGATTCTCCTCTTCTACGTTCAGTTTGGAGAAGTAGTAAACTCTCGTTCTCGGTGTTACTCAGGATGAGATAAGCCATACCACAGGACCTGGAATCAGTTGCACACATGGAGAGTTTTGAGATTGTTCCATTTTCTTGTGGGAATGGGGGTTCTTTGGTGCAGCTTCATCTCCTGGGAAAAGGTCCGACACAAGGTTCACTGAAGTCTCTCTCTGGCTACAGATAGCTTTACATCAGGTACAGAGGACCATGCAAGGTGACTATCATTTATAGAGCAGCAACATCAGGACCTGATGGGTTACAGCTGCTAAGAGCAGTCTTCATCACAAGGAAGATCCTAAAGGTAGCAAAGGATATCTTGCTACAGGCAGAAAAGCCAAACTGCACAGAAATGCTAAAAAGAAGACACCAGATCAGAGTTTTCACATTCCTGAAGCTGAATTCTGCACCAGTCATTGTATGCAACACTAGCCTCAAGTTTCTTCAGAGCTCATGAATTGAAACTAAGAGATACAGACCTATTTGGGACATCAAAAACATACTGCATTAGTACAGTACAAACCACTGTAAACAATGCATTTCCCATTTAAGGCTGTAGATACTCGTGTATTCTTAAATTTTTAAGCTGTGTCTTAGACTTCATTTAAGCAAACAGTCAGGAAAAAAACTGACTGTTCCTGAGTTCACATGACTTAAGATGTACAGCTGCAATCCAGGTTTATAACCTGTGATCTTGTGGGATATCTGTGGCTGCCGCTTCACAAAACCAAGGTGGCAAAAACCCCTCCGATTCTTCCTGAGACTATGTTTAAGAAGGTTAGAAACTTTTTACCTCAGACATGGACCCTTTACAGGTAATCATGTCTTTCCTGTAAGGGTTCCCAGAGGTCCTTTGTCAAAGCCACTTAAGTTAATGCAAGGATTATGCTTCACCTCCTGCCTTGTGGTGTCAACCTGCACCACATGCCATCCACCTCACAATAGCAGTGTACATACAGGGAGTCCCCCTTAGCAGAAGGATGGCCTGAGATGGAAACAAGTTTCCTTTGGAGTGCTGGAAGTGCTTCCCCAGGGGTGAATGAGCAAGGAAGAGACTGCCATTGAGCTTAGTTTAGTTTGCACCAACACCTGTAATATCACTTTAAACAAATACTTACTTTACTTCAATTTGAGCCAAGGAACTGTGGGAATTCCAGGCCCAGAAAATCCTCAAAATCTTGTGCATGCAGGCCCAAACACACAGACACACACAAAAAATACAGGGTTCTACCTGGGACCTTGGAAAAGTCTTCCAAGTTTGGAGACCATAAGTAAAAATGTGAGTTTGTAGTTCAGATAGAAATATATTAAGCTAGGTAGTGGCAAGTTTTAAGGTTTTTAAGATTAGATATAGAAGTAGTTACAGAAATAGGAAAAAAGTTTTAAGGTGTAGCAAGTAGTTTGTGTGTCATGATATGATTGGATAAGAAAGCTGGCATTGCGGAAAGATGTGTGGGACAGTTCAATTACCTGCTGGTGCTGAAGTCTTTGTAAACTTTGTGGCAGTAGTTTATTGACTAATTAACCTTTAAAAGACCTTGTAACTTGTGGTCTTGTGACTACTGAGCAGGAACTCCAGCCATATGTGGTGAAGACGTTCTCAGCCTTCAATGAGACTGCAGCAATAAATAATGCTTTAAAACATCTTGAAGTGGTCCTGTCTCTCTTTAAGTCACAACAAGGAACAATTTAATTTGTGCTAAGAAACACATACTTAGCATACAACAGTTACACAGTGCTTTAATAATACCTCCATTACAGAGGATAAAAACCTGTATGTTTCCTATTAAAATAACAGTGTGCATTCATGCTGAGGTTAGTTTCCAGCACCAATTTTCAGTAGTCTAGCTCAGGAGGTTAAAATCCAAAAAGTAAGCTTTTCACCATTTATGGCTTGTGTTTTCTTGTTTACATTATACTCTGCCTTCAGAGAGACAAGGCCAGTCAATTAGAGTTTCAGTTCTCCAACATCAGAGCTATG
The DNA here is from genome assembly GCA_013401135.1 of Cettia cetti. Lineage (NCBI taxonomy): Eukaryota > Metazoa > Chordata > Aves > Passeriformes > Sylviidae > Cettia > Cettia cetti. Next base: position 28,350 of record VZUI01045409.1, on the reverse strand, counting down.
TTACTGTGCATGGGTTTCCAACACTAACAAAATTACTTGTATCCAAAATAAAACTGTTAAATGAAATTAGGAAAAATATTTCACGTTCATAGGAGTAACAGCTATTCAAAGCAGATTAAATGCCCTGTTGCGGATTTTGAAAAACTAATTTAGAAGGCAAACTGCATAAGCCTGAAAAACCTGGGATTTTTTCATACTAAATCACACACATATAAATCACACCTATTGCACTTACCTGATTATTTTAAATCCTAAAAATGCGAAATTAAATTGTTTGAGGACAAAGTCACTTTGCTGATTGTTGATAAAAAACCTGTATATTGGTTTCATTAGGCCATATAGGGATGGGGGCACACTAGGGACATGCATGCACAGGCAGGTCACTCTGCAGGATGCTCTAGTGTGCCCCATCAGAGCATAGAGCACTACTATTTTACTACTATTTTAGCTTGTTCTTTTAATTCTACATCTTTTAATTTTAATCAGAAGCTCAACAGAAAAGGAGAAAAAAAAAATCCATGTTTCCTAAAAAAGCTATGAAGAAACCACCAAACGCTGTGTTCTACACCATGGGAAAGCTCCTAAGAGGTCCCCAAATGTGCCTCTTGCCTTTATACAACAGGAAATCTAGTTAGGTACAAATGCTGACACTCTTGTGTGCTCTATCCAAGAGGTTTCAGGTCATGAAACAGACCTCACTCAGCTAAATACTACACTCATGTTCACAGGACAAACCGCAGCAATACTTTCAAACCACAGCTAATCCTATCCAAATGGGAATGTAATCTGTTTGAATAAATAAGAAATAAAAGGAAGAGTGAAGCCAAGGAATAATGAGCCTTTCTCATTCTCACAGGGCTGTGTGTCCTGGCTGAGTATCTGAAAGTGGGGTTGCATCATTTGTACTGCATATGCTGAGGAAGACAAAATGTGCCCTGTAAGGCAACACGGACAAATGTCTTGGAACAGAAGACTCCATGCGTTAAACTGCGATTTTCTGCCTGCTGGAGAGTGCTCTTTGAAGTTCCTGCAGATGAATTCCTTCTGTAATTGTATTCACACAGGCACAAACACTTGCATTATGAATTTTTCGCCTGCTCCTACAGCACTAAGCATCACGCAGAGCCAGTGACAGAATGACCAATTCCTCAGCGTAAGGTCTGACTAGTGCAGAGCTCCTTGAGCAGCATGCACTAACTTATAGTGAGGTCCAAATACTGCAATTCCTAATACTTTTTGCCATAACCATTCAAAATGTTTCAAATGGCTGCAGTGGAGCCCACAGTAATATTTCAACTATTCCTACTGCAAAATGATTCTTATATCCCACGCAGAATGGATGGATATTGCAAAATTGAGCTGAAATCACCTGAGTTTTATCTCCAGCACAAAAACCTCTCACTGCATAAGTTAAAGATAACATATTTGGTATGTGTAATGATAAATAAAAGCACAGTAGGTATTAAGTGCCTTCCCAAAGATGAGGCATTTGGCCACATGTCACTCTGCCCTTCCAGCTGTGCTGACTGCAAAGGTTACAGCCCTTGGCCTGCCCCACTGCCTGTCATCTCCCCTTCACTGGAGATTACCACCTGCTCTGGACTGCTGGCACAGCCACTCCCAAGAGTATTCCAGCACCTTCTCAGCAGAAACAGCCATGCTGGGAGAATGCAGTACTGGAAGCCAGTCTGGACAGCTGAGACTTAACACAATGTGGATCCCAGAAGTGGCTGTGCTGCTCACCAGGAGCATTGCTGTGCAGGTAGGAGCAGCCTGTGAGCAGCTGGATGGGTACTTCTCCATCTCAGGAAGCTGGAGAGGCAACGTGATCATAAGGAGGACACAAAACCCTATTTCTTCTTCTGACATCACAAAGTGTCATGGGTTTGCACCCATAGACACTGCACCCCACAGACCTACAGACAAGCACCAAACCTGCTCTGAGAATGTACCTTTTGAAAGCCCCTAAGACACTGAAGTGCTGAACACTGCAGGTCTGGCAGATTTCTTTCATTTACGTATCATTTTTAAAGAAACAACCTCTTAGTATGTATGAAAGGTGAAATGAGTGTTCCCAGTATGTCCTATAATAAATCTCCCTGAAAACACCCAAAATCTACCTCCCTGCCTCTAGATGATCCCACCTTCCCCACCAAAATTTCTTCTCAGCTTGGGTCTAGGATGAAGGTATCCTAACCCCGTACCTCCTCCTCTATTCCAGTTTTTCAGTGTTTCTATTTCTCCTTCCCTGTGAATATTCATGAACTAGTTTTTATAACTATTCCTGTCATCCGGAAGAAATTTAAGTGGAAGCACATGTGACTTTTGCCATTTTCATTTCTGTCCCAAGGATTGATATAGCCACAGGGAAACTGCCCACTGTTATCAGAATCACTTGTCTGCAGTTTGGCAAAGTTCGTGAACTGGCAAGTCCTGGAGCTGTCTAACGCCAAAATCTGGAAAAGAGCTTTTAGCTCAGCACATGGGGGGGGGGGGGGGGGGGGGGGGGGGGGGGGGGAGAGAGAGAGGGAGAGAGAGAGAGAGAGAGAGAGAGAGAGAGAGGTAATGCAGGCGTCTTACTCCCTCAGCTATAAAATACAGCCTCACTTTTTTTCTGAAATTTTGACCTTTTAACTTCTTTGAAAATATCCCAAAAAAATAAGATCTAAAAGCCATTAAAACTCATTACTTATATAACCATGTGAAAAGAATAGAGCCTCCCTCTCGACAGACAATAAAGATTCTCAGAGATAATACAAGGACACTGGTGACATTGGTGACACTGTGATCTGTATAGGATCTCCAAATATGCCTGTAACCAAAACCTCTTGAAAGTACAGCCTGGGTTGAATAAACAAAGACTGATCATTGCAAGCAGCAGCACTCAGCTGAGTTCTGTCACTGCATATCCAAAGGTCCTGCTGGATGAATATTCAAACAATGTGTTCAGCCTCATGACCTTGGACTCTGCTAAAGAGAATTTCAGGAGACCATCGAGGTCTGATTCTCCACCATCTCCCCGGGAAGAGAATGTAGAAATTAATGACCTGAAAGTGTAATGTAACAATCTGGAAGAAAATATAAATCATACTGAACTAGAGTTGTGATAAAGGTAAATAAGTACAAATAGCCATAAAGTCAAGCTGACAGATATGAAAACCACAGTAGGGGCAGGGTAGGAAAGCAAGGGAAGAATATAAAACTGCAGTATCAAATGACAGCACATAACATACCAAAGAAAAACTTTGGAGAAAATGGACATAAAACTCTGCACACACTGCAGAGAAATTTTGCTGCTGTAGTCAAACTGGGGACCAAACTACACAAGAAAATAAGCCAAGAGGTGACAGTACTCCCTACTCAAAAGAGCTGTGATGCTTAATACATTGTTCAAGTACACTCTAATTCTTCTAGATAATTCTAGAAGAAAGAAATACTAAAAGGAATACTCTTTTCTTAGTAGGCAAAAGCACAGATTTTGCAAAGATCTCACTTTGAACAGAAAAAAGCCTTCTTTTTCAGTATCAGTGCTTACCTTGGACTTGGGCAGTCCAAAAGCAACAGAGGATTATTTTTCCTCCACGTTCAGTTTTTGCATACACAGATAACCGCAACGCTGTGCAAGGTGAGCACAAGGATGATGAGTTCTTTGACTGGCATCCCACTGGGAACATGGTCTGTGCTCCCATGGGATATCTACACAGAAGTTGTAGGTACACTGCCTGCTTGGCCAGCTCCAGGCTGGGGCTCACACTCTGCTAAGCAAAGTGCAAAGTCATCGACCCAGAACAGCTTGTCCTCCCTCCCCGCAGTCCTGTTAGCCCACAGGGCCAGATCTGGAAATGCACTAAGGACAGACCAGTGGGCCACAGCCACAGAAACACTCCTTGCTTCCCAGCACACGGATGCACTGTTCCTTTGCTCTATTTGTCACAGCCCAGTGCCCGCTGCCTTGGAAGGACACAGACAGCTGTGAGTATATGGGACACCCATGCTGATACAGCTGGTCACCGGGAGGCAGCAGAGCATGATTTTTCTTCCCACCCATCCCTGCCACCTCTGTGCTTACATCACTGCTGAAGTACAAGCATGGAAGAGATTCATTCTCTCCAAGATCATAGAAACACAGAAACATGGACTGGTTTGGGTTGGAAGGACCTTAAAGACCATGTACTTCCAACCCACTGCCATAGGCAGGGACACTTTTCACTAAACCAAGTTGCTTAAAATCAACCTGGCCTTGAACACCTCCAGGAATAGCGCATCCACAGCTTTGCTGGATAACTTATTCTAGTGTCCCATCACTCTCACACTGAAAAAGTTCTTCCTAACATCTAACCCAAACCTATGCCCTTTTTGTTTAAAGTCATTCACCCTTGTCCTATCACCTCAGGTACTGGCAGGTGTTATAAGGGCTCCCTGGAGCCTTCTTTTCCCAACCTGTTCTCACAGGAGAGGTGCTCCAGTTTTCTTACCATCTTCATGGCCCTCCTATGGACCCACTCTAACAGATCCACGTCCTTCTTATTTTGGGGGCCCAAGAGCTGGATGCAGCACTCCAGGTGGGGTTTCACAAGAGCAGGGTTAAGGGGAGAAGCATCTCCCTTGACCTGCCTAGGGTGCTCCTACCCGTGTTCTGGAAGAGCCACTTATAAATAACAGCAAACAAAACAGGTACAAGAAGGGACAACAAGAAAATAAGCAAAATAGACAAAAGATGCCTAATTTCTTTGCATCTTCTGCATTCTATCTTTATAGTGGAAGGACATTAGCAAAGTAACATTCATACTTACTCCTTCTGAAATATACTGTTGATAAATGAAGATAAGAAAGAGCAGAAATAATAAGGGCCAGGTGTAATTTGCATCCAAGCATTTTGGAGACTAGAAGTATCAGTGACTGACAAAACACATTATTTCTATGGAGATATCTCCCTTCAAAACAGCATGCAAGTCATTATAACTCATCCACAGATAGTACATGGCATCCTTAACACCAAGAAAGTATCTCCAAAAAAATAAACTTTCAGAGTGTGAAAATTTCATTACTATAAACTTAAGTTTTCTTATTGCATTAAAGAATTTATATTAAATTCAAAGAGCAAATACTCTTTAAAAACTGCTGCTGAAGTTTGCAAGGAAGTAGACACTCAACAGGAAAGCAAACATCTAATCACAATCTATTTTGTTGATAATAAAGAGCATTTTCTTTAGTTCAGCCCAGTTCAAGAACAGGTTTCCTTCAAGCTTCGAGAACTAACTGGAAGTAAGGATTTTTCTCCTTCCAAATCTGTACATACTTGGCAGAAGAGGCTGACATAGCTCCAAAAAAGAAAAGGAGACCAAAACAAATCCATTCAGACACCTACATATTCTTACCTACAGAGAGTGTCTGAGATATCTAACAACCTGCCTTTAAAAGTAGAGGTGAAGCAGTTTACTTTTTCAAAGATCCTGAGTACCTGATGTAGGCGAAACAAACACTGGTGTGTTTGGCAGTCTAATTTCATCTAAAAACAATTGCATCCACATGCTCCAAGGCTGCTCCAGGATGTGAACCCAAACAAGCTCAATGAATGCAGATAATCAAAAGAGTGGCTTCAAAATACACACACCTGATCCAAATTAAAATGATAATTTTAATGCACATACAGTGCTGGTTAAGTGATTTGCTGATAATTCCCTTTATTTCAGTAGCAATGTAGTTTTACGCACTTGCCAGTTCTTCTCTTATATGTACTCAGTATTATATAACCAATCCTATAATACTGATTTTCTGCCTCATGAACTGAATTCCAAGACATCACCACACATAAAACATGACCACATCCTATATATATTATTCACCATTTATAACAAAGAGTATGTATGCAATCTGTCAGTCTGAACAGAAGTACTAAATTAAGGAAAAGATTATATTGCCATGAAACACATGAAACAGCTATCAATCAATACAAATCGCCTTGCAAGAAAAATGACTCTGAAATACAATCCAAAAAGTTTTAAGTCTCTCAATTACTAAATTAAGTACACATTTAAAATCAGTGATGAAAATTAAACTGCAAGCCCAAATATGACTTAAAGGGCTACTAATAAAAACGTAACTGAAGACCCAGTGAAGAGACAAAGGGTGATAACTCAGAAAATTGCATATGACAGCCTTAGCCCTTGTGAAGTTCTCATAAAAGACCAGATAACAAACTTTGAGAATGCCAAAACACCTGAGGACAAAAGACAACTGAATAATTCTTGGTTTTCTAATTTACTGTAATTTTAATGAAATTACAGATGTGATTCACACATTTGTCTGTATTTTCCAGAAAAATTTTACAGGTTTAGTGATAGCCCTAGTGACCTCTTTCCTTCTCTTTTCCTTGATTAAAGGAAGTTTTGTTTATCTGCATATCCACAGCTCATGTCTGCAGTTACATTTATTTTAACAATGGGATGAGGCAAAGTTTTGATGTTTACCTACTCAAAACACACAAGAAAGCTTTGCCAAAGCTTTTTGATGAGAGCCCCAAATCACTTCAAATTAGCTACATTTTCTCTGGGAGTCTCCTCCTTATTCCTGAAGGCTGCTTGGCAACCCACACCTACATTGCCCTAAAACAAAACCTATTTTAAAGAGTGAAAGGTGAATTTTCACAAAAATAACCAATCTGTAATGCACCTGAGCTCTGACAGCCAATCGGGGACCTCAGGGAAACCATGGACAGGGAATAGGAGATGACACCTCAGCTACCCAGTCATTAGCCAGGGAAGCATCAAGCATTTTGGATCATCTTAATAGAGCAGACACCAATAAGGCAGAACAGAGTGCAAAAAAGATAATGAAGGCACTGGATGAATACTGAAAATATTTCAGATTAAAACTAAAAGAACCCTGACCTTCTGAAGGCCCATGTTTATACAGATTGTGCTGAAGTGGATGGAATTTTAGTAATTTCATTGGCAGCTCACCATTAACAAAGCCAAATTAAACAACACCAAAAAAATCTACTGCAACAACCCCACATTTCCACACATATACAGAACTGTAACAAAGTAACAGTTATTTTTTGAATATTCCCAGAATTCTGATCTGGATAAACTGACTTAGAGAAAGAAAAAAAGAAAAATGGCATTATTCTCTTTCAGGATTAGCATTTTGGCAGTTGGTAAATTTAATTCCACGTGAGAGGCCACCTCATAAGAACACAAAGCATTCAAACCCAGAAACTTTTGATGATAAAATTGTACATGTAACTTCAACTCTAGACTCAAGTGGGAAGCAGTCATTAAGGAAATACACAATCACCAGAATTTCTCTAGCATGATGCTCTACACGTTTTTTCTGTAACTCTAAATGTAATAGCATTATTGTTGGAAAAAGCAGTGGGCATGTCACATGAAAAACCAGTCACATGCAAAATCAAAAAGCACTTGTGAAAGCTGTAAGTTATACATGCTTTCTCTCTCATACACGGAAAAGCATTAAGAATGTAAAGAGACAGACAAACTAAATTTTCAGCTAAATTAGCCACATGGAGAACTTCTCCAGTGAGAGACTCAGGAGTTCCTCTGTGCCCTTCAGTCCTGCTGGCTCTTCTCCCTGCCCAGGGGCAGGACCTTGGTTCACACTAGATCTTCTCATCCCACTCCCTTGCCTCTTCACCTCTACATGAAGGAAAGAGTTAGACACAAGGGTAGCAAGACTCAATCTTTTCATGTGGCTCTTTGGTGCCAGCAGATGGGGATCAGCTCCCCAGCACGTCCCTGTCCTAACACAGCACTTAGGCAGAAACGTGCTGCACTCATGTCTCAGTTTGCTGGGCAGTATTTGATGAGCCAAAGATCCTCCTCCTATGCTAGAATAGCACTGAACAGGAAGCCTGAAGAGGACTCTGGAGGAAAATACTAGGCTCTCTAGAGCTTCCTCAGATTTAAGGCCAATAATGAATCTTTATGTTTGTTCAGTTTTCACACATAAAATTCAGCCTGCCAGAGCCAAATGTGGGAAACACTTTGTCTTTCATTTGAACACACACAAATTATTCATGCACAAAACTAGTCAGGAATATACACATGTAAAAGAACTATATTTATAATGATATATGGGTATTGTTGTTTCAAATCTTATCTTTTCAGCTGCATATTTGTTTCTGGTCTCAGCATGTTCAAGTGAAATTATGTTTATATGGAAACATCAAAATGAGTAATGTCCTTCAATTCAGGGAATATAGAATAATATTGCTTGTATATATAGAGACAATACATATCTCGTTGAATGCTATTTCTAACACAAATGACATGTCAACAGTCTACCTCCAAAGTGTGGTAAGACATCTAAGAAAAGCTATGTAATACCCCATACAAAAATGATGAAAAGTATTTTGTCACAAATACTGTCTCATAAATTAGTTCACGTGTTAATTGACCAGCTGCCAACAGTACGAAAGGTAACTGAATAATCATACATTGGAGCAAGTCATAGGAGCAACACACTTTCTAGATGAACATTGCTTACCCCTCTTGCAATATCAATGAGTGTCTCTATGAAGATCTAAGCCATGAAGTACTGAGTTATCTACAGAAAAAGAACAGTGAAGTGAAAGAAGTCTCAAAATTAAATAAGCCTCTGGATGCATGAATTCTGGAAGGAGAAAGATTGCATCTCATATAAAAGATTATCAAAGACTCATGCAGGGACATGCTGGAGTCAGCCACAGCATTGCTTACGGAAGTGAAACACAGCAGTGATTGATGGGACAGCCTAACAAATATGCACACAAACCAAAATTTTCACAATGTTTTTAAAGAAATATGGTAAATATGAAACAGTGTCAAGTAAAAGCAAATCAGGCCCTTATCTCACCACTGCAGTTGACATTGTGTTACAGCTTCCCAGCAGGTGTTCGGGTTAGATTAGGCAGGGTAAGATCTAATAAATACAGTCCTCCCTACTATGGGAAAGCAAATTAACTGTAAAAATAAACCCCCATCACAGACAAAAAGAAATACTGTCAAGAGAAGACTGCAATAGAGTCCTGACTGACAATATCACACCACAGGTTTTTTAATTGAATATTACTTTTCATTTTATTAAAATAAACATGTTAAAAATGGACCATGTTTTGTGATTCCCTAACAAAAAAAAAAAAAAAATTATATTGCTTCAGTCCCAAAATAGGAACCAGGATACCCTCTATTTTTCCAGTATAAAAGAACACATTTCCTTCATGAGCATTACATGATCAACCCTAACTTTAAAGCTGAGTTATTTGTGACCTTTTCCTGTTAGGAAGGGCAGGGTGTTTACACATCTGTTGAAACACCATATCATTTGCAAACTAATAGTTAACTGATTCCACAAGGTGTTAATACATGTTTTAAATAAGACCACCACTAAAGAAGAAACCATGGCAATTAATATCAGCATGCTACTTGATAAAGCTTTGTGTTTGTTGGCAAGCCACAGCAATCTTCCAAAAAAAAAAAAAAAAAAAAAAAAAAAAGGCAGAATTTGCTACAAAAATCTCTGATTTCTGACTAGAAATATTTGTCCTACAGACTAATGCCTTTTTTGCAAAACAATTAAAGCATGGCTATTTGAAATTGGACACATTCTAGCAGGATAAATGTACCACAAACACTAATTAATTTTTCATGAGAGCAACTCTCTTCTATTATGTCTATGAGCAGAACTGGAGCCCAAGATCAGAAATCAAACAGAAGCTGACACTTTAAGGAGAGCCAACTGTGTTCCTTTAAAATTGAAGGGGTTTTTTTTTCTAATAGTTAAAAGACATTAATCAATTAAGATGAAATACATACTTCAGCTAATTCTAAGATTCAATTTGGCTACTTCTATTTAAGATGAAAAGATTCAAAAAGAAAACTATGCAAAATCTTACATGTTAAATATTCACTCAAGGTTGTAATTTTTCTTGTCCTGTTAATGGGATTGCATGTGTTTAGGAGAAAGGTATCCCACAGGGCATGGGGACACACATCCAAGGACAGCCAGGAACGTTCAGCTGTGTCACCAGTGCCACCACTGCTTCAGAGCAACCCTGCAGTGGCTGAGCCTGGGCATGCAGAGCTGTCTCAGGAGTCACAAGTGCTGCACAGGGAAGGCTTCTGTGTATTTGCCTCCAAAACAACAGATTTAGAGCTGGCAGAACAGGCTTCACTGCATCTGCTGCTGGATCCTTTCTGCTGTCCTTTTAGGAGATGTTTGTCCAGAAAAAGGTAAATCATTAGATTGATTCCTCTTGGTAATAGCTAACTACCAGGGCAAGGACTTCTGTGAAAGGCGTCAGTGCCCTAACAAGGCTGAAATATTGGAAAGAGGAGCTGCCTGTTCCGCTCCAACTTCTCACACAAAGATCTAATCAAGGCACTGAAACCACCATCTTCAAGGACAAAAGATAACAATTAATTCTTCTCAAGTGACAAGGACACCAATAATTCAAGTCACATTCCTGAACTTGCGTTTCCAAGTAAGATATTTGGCCTCCTAAACAGAGAAGGGTCTTCAGGTTGTGGTGGTTTTGTTGTATTTTTTTCTTCCTTTTTTTTCCACAGTACTACAAAGTGGCCATTGCAAACCCAATTTTTACTGAAGTAAGTTACCTTCTTATCAAAGCAAGTTCTCACAGAAGTGGTCCCTGGTTAGGGGAGGATGACAGTTCTGAAGTGCAGCAGGATCGGGATCAGGAACTGTAGCATGCAACCTTGGCTATAATACCACCAACTTCCTTCAGAGATGGAACTACAAGGTGGAAGTTTGAGTTTGTCCCCAAAAAGGCACTGAATGGATAACACAGACACCCATCCAAATGAAGGCAGTGAGGAGGAACTTTGGTGTGCACCTCTCCTTGTCAGAGGGCTGAGGTGCTGAAAAAGGTCAATGCTGTGCTTGGCTCTGTGCCCCACAGGCTGCTGTGGTCCAGCACGGGGTATGGCCAGGAATGGGGCTCCAGGGAATGAAGCATTCCAGACTACTGTGTATGGCTGAAGGCTGGTTTACCCTCTCATAGAGAAATAATGAAGAAGCTGTTTAAAGAAGAGGCATATTATTACTGCTGCTGACAGAGTAACAGAACTAGTTAACAGTTCAGAATTAATTAAGTGGTCATAACAAACAGGTAGGAAACCCTGAAGTTCATGCGTAGCAACACTGGAGAAGGCTCAGCACAACTGTTACACATAAAAAACCAACAGCCACTTTATTCTACATCCTCTGCACCTTCATTAAAGCAAAGGCTTGCAAACTCAATGTTTTCATACCGAATTACAGAGCTAAGTTTCAAGGCAAACATATGTAAACACCCATTAGGTAAGCGTTAATAATTCACAGCAAGATGCCAGTAAGACATTTAATGTGCAAAGAAACCATTGCAAAAGGTCGTTGGAATAAACTGGATAACTTTCAAACAAAAGGAATTGCTTTGTGTATTAGTATTGCTCATCAAGCCTTTCTTTTGCTGCTCTTGATTTTTTTTTTTTAATAAAAGTGTTTCTGCCTAAGGTTTAAAATTGTGTACTTAAAATCACACATAGAACCTCTTCCTTTTCCTCTGCCTTTGCCAGCCAAAAGGGCAGAATCAGGCTGTATCAGGTGTCAGCCAGACACCAGGATTCAGCTGCCCACCATGGGGTGGTACCCTGTGGTGTTAGCCAACAGCTACCACAGCACCTGGGTAACTGGTTCGTAAGTAGCACCATCCCACACACTCTGCAGACTGATGGGGTAACAGCAACACTGCTCAGAGGGATCAAAAAAGATTGTAAGACACCTCTTGGGAAGAGGAGTAAAACTACCCCAGGCAAGAGTTGTCAGAGAGCCATCCAGGTTGGGACAGGAGACAAGTGGGGTGGTGAGGTAAGCCTAAGTGGGCAGAAGCTGAACTTAGTTTTATGCTTCATCTCTGCATAATCTCACACATAAAGGTGTCAAACTCCCTTCATAGTACAAGCACAATCCAACACCACTCAAGTAAGCTGTAACATGTGCTAATCAAAACAGACCTAGTTCTGTAGAAATAAAAGTAGACTGAGCCTTAAATACATTTACTTTTAATTTACTATGATTGTGATTTAGTAGGCTTTATTATATGTTGTATCTTAGTCACTGTGGGACTACGGCTGCACTGCTTTGGAACCTCAACAGACTTTATGGCACACTGCATCAGCTTCTCAGTTTAGACCAGAGATCTTTACAACATGCCACACTGCACATCTACACAGTCTCTAGGAGACCAGGAATATCTGATGCTTGTGGAAAGGGAGGCAGGAAAGTAACAAAGATCAGTATATGCAGTATTGCTCCTATCACTGACCCTTGTCCAGGGGCTAAAGGAGGTTATATTTATACACAAAATATCAATACACTGCCTTTTCAATACAATACCCAGGTAGAAATCCTGTGCAGACTGCGTTCTTCTCAGTGGCTCTGGTATTCTCTTTCCTCACCTTTCCAATACAATGCTGCTCTGCTTACATTCATCCACAATGCTCTCCAAAGGCATCTTGGCTTTGATGATGTCACCTTTTTCTTTGTAGTATTCCATTGCATCTCAGCATGTTATCACATCAAATATTAAACGTTTTCCTTCCTAACTAGTCCCATCCTCTCCATCATCCTCATCTACTGCATGTGTTTATTCCATCACATCAGGTCTCTGTCACCCAGGTTTGTGCACTGGGAACTTATCTCCTCTCCCATCATTTTTGAAGAAATTACCACTAATTATTTATATTATAATATATATATCATATCATATATCACATTACATTATCCCCATGGTTGAAGAATTTCTAAAATTTATCAAGGCCAAACATTTGCTTGCTGAGTCCACTAAATATCACAAAACAGTCTCTGTACAATTCTTGGTGCAACTGTATCTATCTGTTGCCTCTTATGTAAACTTTCTGGAAATAGAAGTATCTTGTGTTTATTCACCTCATACAAGGATGTCCTAACCCGCAAATAGGGTGCCAAGATACTACGGTAATGTAAAAATCACCTCTAAAATGCAAGGTGACCTGTGATGCAGGGATGCCCACACAAATTCTCTGGATTCTCTATGGATTTGCACACTGCTGGATGCCCATTTCTGTCCCTCAACCCCCCACAGTCAGGGCAGAAACAACAGATACTCTTATCACTCACTTTCCCTGTCTCACCCCTAATTTGGGCATAATCCCAATTTAAACCAGTTATCTAACAGCTAAATATCATTTCTCTAGGCTGTGTGGTTTCCAGAAATAACTAATGCTGCACCCCCTTCCCCCATCAGGGAAACACACCCAGCAGCAATTGCCAAACCCCAGCCAAGCCCCCTGCCCTGCTCTGTAAGGCCGTGTGGCACAGAGACCCAGCCCTCACAGCAGACTCTTGCCACAGCCCTGCGTGGATTAGCCACCAATTCCACAGGGTTATCTGCAGCTCTGAGTTTTCAAGCCTTGTCCCTTCCCAGTGCTTGAATGAGCCACCCCCAGGCAGCTCCTAAGGACCAAGCAATCACCTGCACACTGCTTTTCTCCCACTCTTTGGGAGGAAGTCAAAAGATACTCTAACAAGCATCTGAGCTGTGAATACTGTCAATAAACTATATATTCTTACAGAGTGGATGTAGCCCTAATCCATAGCACCAGAGAAGGAAGAAGGAAAATGCAAAAACTTTCTTAGTCCCTCCAGCAAAATCTGTAATTGATCCTTTTCCAAGCTGAGCAAATTCATTTTTCCCTCAATGGTCTTGAGCACTGTCTCAACCCTTTTAATTCAAATATTTCCTAAAAAGCTGGGAAGAACAAAAGCAAAATCAGAAACAGAATATTTCCAGAGTTATCCTAATGCAAAGCATGGAAAAATATTTCTCCATTTCTTTCAAATTCTGTATGTTAGATCCTTTTCTGCACATTGATGCTGTGCCAGTTGAGCATAATTCACAAATTCCTCACTCTGAAGTAAGGGCAAAAGCCCTCCAGTTGTCTTTGGAAGTAAGTGACCTTCAGCTGTTTGATCTCACAACCACTCCTGTGCCTCGTGGTTCTGGAAACTCCTCCACAGGAGGTGTCTGAAGGAGCTGGGTAGGGACACCCAGTGTCATCTGAACCAAGCACGGTGGTCCCTGGTGTGGTGGTGCACGGAACTGTGGAGCTGCTGCACTGGCATGCAAAGCAATATCCCAGTGACTCACTGCAGGGAACAGCCAAACACACCTCTGAGGAGCCCCAGCTCTACCCACTACCATCTTCACCCACCCAGCTCTGCAGTGTCTCATGTCCAGGAAACAGTGTTTCAGAGCTGGGAGATGTTTCCTGACAGAACAAGAGAGATGGACAATAAAAGCTTGACTTACTTAAGAAATAGTGCATTTTGTATTATTTTCCTTTTCCCTGACACTGTACGTTGCAATGTTGTATAAGTAACAACTTTTTCGTAACCTGGACTCCAGATGTACTTAAATTATTGTGCAATGGTTAAATTAACATTATTCCATGTGGTAATCATTCACAGCGGCAGAAGATCCAGACACAATGAGTATTTCCCATGCAAAAATATAACACAGAAAACATAATTTGCAAGTTTAGAAAGCAAGAAACAGTATATGTAATAAATATATTTTACAGTCAAAAAATTCCCCTGCAGTTTATAATTTCAAGCATCCCAAAGTACCTCTAGTTTCCTTTACCCTTACTGTGCTCCTAAACTCTTCTCCTTTCTCCCATCAAACATCTGCAGCCTGGCTTTCCTGGACAACTACACCTCACAGAGGGTGTGATAATATGGAAATGTAATTCCCAATTTCTCTCCTACAGGGTTCAATTCCAGGTTTCATTAAGGTTTGACAAATAAATTAGAGTGCTTTGCCTCTGCACAAAATAACCTTCACGTCCAAGGCAAGCCTCAGCAATTAAATTGCTTATCCCGAAATATCTATATATGACACTTAGAGTGGATCAACACAATAGCTAACCCAGTTCCATCTCACACCATGCTCACTGATCTACAGACCTCTGTTAAATCATCCCAGTCTTTCCCAAATCTTTCAAGCCTTTCCCGAGCAGGGCTTCTCTGCCTGAAAAGGCTGGTTTATAAAATAACCAAAACAGTGGAAAAAAAACCAAAAAACCAAAAAACCGTTGGACCTGATGGGAGGTCCCATTACGCTTCCCACATGCTGCTTTTTCTGTGTCCTCGACAGTTCAGCAGCTGCTTCTGCTGCACCAACACCCCAGACTCAAACTTGGAAGCAAATCCCTTCCCTTTCTCTTCTGGCCCTTTATCACTGGCTCCAAGGAACATGCCATGCAAACTCTCTTTTGCTTTTCTGTTTTCAGTCTCCTGTAGCTTTGCAGTTTCTTCCAAGAGGGGTCAGCAAGCAAGCCCCTCTGTAGCTTCCCCTGCTATGTACCTTCTACAAAAATCCTCACATTCTCCTTGGGAACATCCTAACAAATTGCTCCCTTCCAGCTTTGCTTTGATTTGGCCCAGATGTTGCCAACGATATTTTTCCTTTCCCATTGGCTTCCACTCCACCTCCATCTGTCTGAGTCAGATCTAGCACAAGAAGAGCTCCTGCTTTCCTACAAATGCTTTGGTCCTATTTCAATTAAGGGGCCAGTCACCCTCTAGCAGAGCAATATGGTTATTAAATGCCTTCATCTCAACTAAGGGAATGAATTTCAAAAAACTGTAAGGAAGCCAGAAATAAATCATTCACTGCAGTAATCTCATTCTTTTCAACCATAATTCAAGTTAATTCATCTTAAGCCTGCTATCATCAGCTCAACAGAAGTTCTATAGTTAAACCTCATGCTGAATGCTAAGTCTAAGTAGCTGGACTTGGTCCAAAAGAAGGGTCTCCCAGAGCTCAAACCACTTAGGAAAGGTGTCCTGCCACCTGAGACCATGGCCACCACAACTGTATTATCCACAAGGCCATAAAGATGAGCTCATTTCTGCTCCCAGTGTTTCTATTCCCAGGGCTCAACAGCTCTTCAACGTGCCAGGTGATGAGGGTTCTCTCTGTTCCCTACCCCATCCCCAGGATTCAGCAGCTTTGGCAGAAAAGTTTGTGTTTGTGGAGCACAGGCAGTAAGGATCCTTATATCTTGCAGTGGCACCTTGCTGTCTCTGCAGGGTGTAGCCTTCAGCAGCCTTTCAGGATAAGAGAAGGATTTCCCTGGTAGAAAGCAAAATGATATCTAGTTTCCAGCCAGCTTGTCAGACAGATTGCCAAAAAAACAGGCCTTCAAACACCTTTGCTTAAAAAGGACTTCCAGAGAGGAAGCTCTGACAAATACAGCAGTGCAGCCTAGCTCCCTCCCTGTGAGTCCCCTCCAGGCCAGCTATCACAAAACATAAGAACACCAAAGAACAGCAGATATTCTCTTTTTAATTTTGGCACTTATGCCAGACCCCACATTCTACAGCAATCAGAATTTCCATTTACCCTCTGATCAGCTGGATGCTACCGGTTTAAAGATCTAAAGTGCACACATTTGGACTTCAACAATGCACTGATACAGCCTCCAGATGTGTTTCTAAGAAAGTAAGCAGGTACACTGTCACAAGTAGAAAACAATGAACAATAGTAGAGGCAAATATAATTTAGCAAGTTGTGCTAAAACACATATCTATCATCACAAAACAAGCACAAATGAAGCACTTGAAACAGCAACAGCTGAAAGTGCTACTAAAATGAAAAAGTGCACAAAGAAGCATATGAAGAAAGCTTAAGACCCCTTAACTGCTAAAAACCAGTATTCAGTTGTGTGGAAGACCTCAGCATTACAGTCCTTCTCTGGAAAGGAAGAAGAAATAACGAAGGAACAAAAGAACAAAACAAAGACAGAAGGCTCTCATTACAATAATAAAAAATAACAACAACAAAACATCTAGGATAGGATTTCAAAAACTATCTAAATAATCTAGGAACTCATGGTTCATCTTCAAAAGTGAGTCAAAAGCTTCAGAAAATCTCATTGCAGAGATGATGGTGAGAACTATTCAGGGAGAACCAAGCACTGTGGCAGACCATGCCAGTACGGACCACGCACGGCTGGGTCAAACACCAGCCTTTCATCTGACTGAACCACACTGAGGGCCAGCTGGAGGGGCAAGCAGAGCCACAACATGCTGAGCCACACCTTGACCTGAGCACCTTGGACTCAGCACTCCCAGCAGCAAACCAGGACATCACACCATGAGCAAGGCAGGGCAGGAACACCCAAGCAGAAGGCAAAGCTCTTCTCTGCCCAGCGGTGGTGGCACTTCAGCGGCAATCATGCTTTCCAGCCTTGCTGATGTTCACTTAGCTTCTCCTTTACCCCACTGTGTGGTCTTCCTTATCTTCTTCTATTTCAACCACACAGCTGGAATCATTGTTTTCTCTTCTGATGTTCTGGTCCATGAAGGAAAAAGTACTTACCAAGACTGCAAACGGTTATGAGTCCAAGCTATCAAAGCTTCGTTTTACTGTGGGCAAGATCCTTCTGTCAGCCCGTTTTCATACTCGATGCTGGAGGCTGCACCTGCTTGACAAAACCTCTGTCAGCTAAAGGAAGACTGGCCAAAATTAATTTCTCAAGAAGAAGGAAAAGACACAGAGGTCTGATATTGATCAACATTGTTTCAGAAGCTCAAAAAAGCCCACTGCTGCATTGTAAACAGCAGCAAATTATGACCTGTGCTCCTTTTAAATAGCAGAATGGAAGCATTTATTCCAGCAAGCCAATTTGGTACCAGCTTTTTCCAGGCAGTGTGGCCCCATCTGCCTATTCCAGTTTAGTTTAGCTTTGACTGATCCCAGTTACATAACTGTACCCTTAAGCTCATAAATTGTAAGGTCAATATCAGGTTAAACTCTCGCTGTGTAAGACAATATAGGCAAATCCTGAACAGTCCTATCACCACGCCTATTTTTCTGTGTATCTGATGCAATTCCCAGCTCAAAGCTCAGCAGAATATTTCCTTTCCTTCCTGCATACCTCTTCATTTTTTTCCTTCTTCCATTTCTCTCACAGATGATTTTTACTTTTATAATGCAAGATGACAAAAATGAAAGTTAAAAAGCTAAATTGACAGCAATGCTTCTGTATCATTTTATTACAGGCATTGAACTGAAGTGTTTTAGGCAGCACATCATACAGCTTGTCATGAGCACACTGAACTACCATGAAATGGTAGGAAAAGTTAACAGTGTTTTGCAAATATTCAATATTTTTATATATAAACAACCCACAAAAACAGACAAAGCTCAATGTCAGAACAAGTCTGTCCTAACATGCTGTCCTAAAGGTGTAAGCCCTTCTTACCACTGGGCTCCTTGGTGCTGGAAGAAGCAGGCTGGCTTGGTTAAATGAAGTGACAGGAAACCAACCTGACAAGTAGTTCCTGAAAGTTCCCTGCCAAATCACTGCTGAAGTTCTGCTAGGGCACTGTCTAGCTGCCCCTGAAAAACACTTGAATTTCAGAAGGGCTTGGTTGGGGTTTGTTTTGAATTTTACTAACATTTTTAAAGAGGCTTCTTTCCATTTATGAGACACCAGGAGTAGAGTAAGAGTAGTATATGCCTCACAGAGTAGAAACACACCAACAACTTTGGAGAATGATTGAACAGAAGAAATTACTCTTCCTACAAGCCTGATTCAAATGTTGGCGCTGGAGAGCATCGTAATTTCTGCAACTCAGCAGCCATTTCTGCAACCATCAAAGGTATGCTGTAGCACAAGGGAGAACAGCAGTTTTCATACTACTGTGGATAGAAACGATACCCCGAGTCAAGAATCCCAGAAAATATTATGTCAGAAGGGACTTCTGCAGGTCATCTGGTCCAATCTTCTACTAAAAGCTGGGTCTCATCTTCAAAATTTGATTGAATCCTTTGGGCCTTGACCTGTCAAGGGCTGAAAATTTCCAAGAACAGAGATTCCACAGCCTCTCTGGGGAACCCATTTCAGTAGTTAACACTCCTGCTGTGAATGCTTTTTTACTTAGATCTACTCAAAATTCCTCTTGCTGCAACTTGTGACTGTCATTGTGCAACTCTGACAATACCCAGCTGCATCTTCTCCTTAGTCCCCATGTAGATAGTAAAAGTGGATTTTTATTCCCCCCTTGATTATTCTCCAGGCTGAAACAAATCTCATCCTTTTCTTGTGCATTAAGTGCTCTCATCCCTTAACTGTCCTGATGGCCCTCCACTCCATTTGCTGCAGTCTGTTAACATCTCCCTTGTACAAAGTAGCCCAGAGGGGCCTTGGAAGGGTGAAGTCACTTCCCCCGACCTGCCTGTTACCTTTCTGCTCATGCAGCTCAGTGTGCAGGTATCCTGCTCTCCACATTACATTACACACCTTCCACAGCTCACTAAATGAGCTTGTTTTCCTCTGGTCCACGTGAGGTCATGTAATTTACCTGCATTTGGGCTAAAAAACAGGCAGGAGGTTCTGTTACACAATTTACTCCAAGAAAGAAATGTTTATCTGTTACATTCACTCTGCCTCAGTTCAGGAGAGGTTTATGAAACAGAAAGGTTCCATCTGAGCCTTGGCAGGGAGAGAAAATCATATGTGCTCATACCTCAAGTGAGAAAAGGACTGAGAAGCATTTCGGACAGTGTGCCAGAGACTTAAGAGATGCACATTTGCCAATGTAAATCTTACTAACTATTCTGCTAAAAAGCTGCTTTAAAACCTCCATATATGTTGGCTGCCAATTACATTGCATTCCTTTAGTGAATACAGAATTAAAGCACTTTATCTCTGAAATAAGTAAAACTTCTAATTGTGTCTATTTAAGTAATTTGGCTGCCTCATTCTACAGCAATCAGAATTTCCATTTACCATCTGATCAGCTGAATGCTACCAGTTTAAAGTAGTTAAAATCAGCTGGAAGCCACTCCCTGGCAGAGCCCACTCTTTGTAGTATTTCTGAGTCCACTGCCCCCTCCTAAAGACCTACAAGATGTGTCCCTGTGGTGTGCTGGAACAAGAGCTGTCACTGGATGCAGACACAAACACATGCCTGAGAAACAGTAGTGAAGCAATGAGCAAGAGGCACACCATATTTTGTCAGTAGGAATGTTACGAAACAGCCACAAGAAAACTCAACCATATTTTTCTAATTTATATAGAGTAGATAGGGTCCTATTTTGGAGCATGAAAATGTAATCTATCCCAGTCTCTCTTTCCCGACCACCCCTTTTAAATAGTAGTTCGCACTGTCATCAAATTAAATTAACAGTTAAATAGAGCTGATTTCCAACCAGGATGTTATGAGGATTTAACCTTCCTATATACACATACACTTACAAAAGGAACTGTGGTGATGAGATTGAGAGCAAAATATTACCCAGAATGCTTTTAAGATCAAAGACAGGGGAAATAGAAAAGGGATTGATTACGATTTAAGAAGGATAAATATGAGATATGAGCCATCAGAATAACAATATTTGAGAAGTGACAGCAGACGTGTCAATCCACATTCTTTAGCTTCAAATTCTCCCATTTCACATAATTGTTAGCTGGCCCCAGAGCCTCACAGCTCTGTACAAAGAAACAATTGCACATCTTCTAAAAACAGAAGATGGTGAGATCTCTTAAACAGCTTGCCCAAATACCCTATTGTGCCAGAATTTTTATGGGTTTATTCAATAAATTAAAAGAAATACCTCCTGTGGGAAGCAAAAGACATAACAGAACTGAAAACATTTCCTGTAGGAGGAGTATTTTTAAATTTTTATAGAGAAAGGCAAATGAAAACTGAGCAGAGCACAGCCAACTGGTTTCTCACCACATTAGTCTCAGTAGGGTGCTACTCAACTGAAATTACCCTTCAGAGAAAAAATGAAAAAGTTAGTGCTCAGAAACCATCTTGCCATATTACAACAGTGGCAGAAAACAAAGCAATAAAGTAAATAAAACCTGAAAATAGAAATGGAAAATTTGTATTAGTCTTCCTCATGCAAAATCAGTTATAGACACTCAGTGGAGGTACAGTTCCATCACTGAAAATCAACTCCAGGCTAACTCCAAGGCAATGAAAAAAAGTAATCTTAATTGCACTAAAAACCCTAAAACTAAATCTTTCCTTTATTAGCAGGATCTGTAATATACTTTGTACTTTGCTGAAAACCAGTTTGTCCAATTGTGAGAAAAGTTCTCATTAACATTTGACTTGGCCAGTCCAAATAGTAAGCAACAACTACAGTATAGCAATCTTGGGGTGTTTTCAGTAGGAATTTCAGGTGATGAAAACAGCAACACACAGTTTCTTCCTTTTTAATGTTTGGCAAGGAGGATAATGAAAGATATGCATAACAAGGAGTACTAGAAATGGATAAAAGACAAGCCCAACTTAAAAAGGTCCAAGTGCATGGAACAGGAACTCAGAACTTAACAGGCGAGAAAGACAAAAGCAAGTTCCTGGCAGCCATGAGGGGAGTTTCTGCATTGGACTGACTGTATCCTCACTGAGTGCAGTGCTCAAAAATCTCTTTCTGACCTTACACACTCAGAGTCCTCATGGGTAAATACTGTAAGTCAGAAGGTCTTTTCTTTGAGAGGATACAGAAGAGATGAAGTAGGATTTCATAACTGGGGATGCTGATGCAAGCTGTTCCCATAGCCAGGACTGTGAGGATGATGACCCAGGGATGACAGCTTCAGGGTGTGAAATGGATGCTTGGTTTTATGAGCCAGAGACACAGTACCTAACCTACTTAGGTCCAAAAACACAAACATGTGGTACCCAACATCTGGTTCCAGTACAACAATGTGGCGAGCATCAGGCACTGGAAGCTCATCAAATCCTTCAAAAACACTCTTAACTCTCCCAGGGATTTAATAATCCTTAGCTGACAACCAGCGTGGAAAAATCATGTAACTTGAAATAGCCAGTCTGTACACATCTAGGAAAAACTAAAACTTAACCAGAAAACCTCCACATATATTTCCATTGACATGTATTATTGTTACAGGATAAGAACAGATAAAAAGTAATAGAAATTATTTTGAACAAGCATAGCTTAAAAAAATGTACACAATAATTGATATAAAACTTCTAAAGTGAGGTGAAAAAAGTAAATTCCTAGGATTGAATGGTAACTAAAGGTTTTGCTTCCTTCCTGATACTCTGATTTGATTAGTAGTAATCAACAGCCAAAAGGAAGGCACACATTCAAGTACTCTGTTGAAGTCTGAAAGCTCAGTACCTTCCAAAATTGGCCAATGAGTTGCAATGTCAAACGAAGTCTGAACCTTGCCTTGAAGCTCCTTATTGCTCCACTTCCAGCTTCCACAAGTTGAACGGAATATTTGGCCTCTTCTCCCACAGTCCAGACACCTGGTTCAGTTAGCAACTAGGGGAACCCAGGATGTTCAAAAGCTATGTTTTAAAATGTTAGCTTAATGCCAGTGATGCTTATGCTCTCAAATACTGTGCCCATATCCAGAGAATCAAATATCAGCAGCGTTATATCATGCTTAAGGAGACTAAGACAGGATTCCCATTATATTTTTGACTTTTAGTACCTTTTTTACATTAAGATTCCAACTCTACAACTCTTGACACTGATGCACTGAAGATACTATTGTTCAGTCCTACTTGCTCAGAACTCCCTAATGGTTTCAATTATGATATTTACAACTGGAAGGAAAAAAAAAATCCTCCAAACAGGCTTAATACCTGTACAGCCTTAATACTTACACAGCCAGAACCCTGCAGAAGAGACTTCTGAAATGTTCTTCATCTGCAAGCTGTCACAGCTGCAGTTCTTGTCATGCAATAGAGTCTGCAAAACTAAATGTGCTTCAACTCTACCATGAAGTCAAGAAAGCAGTCTGGGTTGTTAATATTTTAGAGGTTACTTAAAATTACTTTTCAGTCTCATTCCTATTATTTTCACAAGTTCCTTTCCCATTACTTAAGCAATGCATACTTGAAAAATTCTGTCTGTCCTAGCCATCAACACCCATATTTTCATCCAATGTCTTCAGACGTAATTTAGTTGAGAATGGGAAGAGTCCATTTGCCAAAATCGGAAATGCTGAATATATTTAGTTAGTTTTAATTGCATTCTTGTCATGAGAGGAACACATTCCTGCCCACCAAATTTTGTAATTATAGAACTCCTACAGCATTGAATGGAATGACTCAGGCTGAGACTAATCTGTGTGTCCAGTGGTTTGGAATGTCTTAGCAAAGAAAATAAAGGAGAACACAAAATACCAGCACATACAGTTTTTACTTTAAAAAAAATTCCAAAGTACAGTTCTCACACATCTCATTTAAAAGCCCCCTCAGCAGAAAAAATGCAAGTTATCCATTTAAACATGCTAGACTCCCATTTTGCTTCCAGGACAGTTAATCAGAGCTCTGCCAGGGAGTATGTTCCAACATGTCTTCTACCATAAAGCAAAATCTCTGGGTTAGGTATCAAGGTGCTTAAAGTTAACAGAGGCTGTTCACAATTGATGTCCACCTGAACTCCACTGACACAGCTTGAGGCTGTATCCTCTTGACCTGTCACTGGCTGCCTGAGAGAAGAGAGGACCCCCACTTGCTACAAGGAAAGAGAACCTACACTGCCTTCCCAATCAGTTTAAACTCTTAAAGTATCAAGCCAGTGAATTTACCAAAGCCAATCTCCCAAAGCATCTGTCAGCTGAAACCTGGGCTGTGAAGATTCACTACTTCTGATGGTCATGCTATAAAACAATTCAGTTAAACTAATGTTGTTCTGGGAGTGCAGATTAGCTTCTCCAACACCCTTGCAGCTCATCACAGCCGGGCCAGCCAGCAGCGCAGCAGACACCTGGACAACTCCTGGCTTCTCCCCAAAACCTGGTGAGGAACCAGGGCAACCCTCCCTTCCAGGCCATGGAAAACTCCTCCTGTAGTGCTCAACAGAAAGCTGGGCAAGCAAGTGGATCGAAGGGTAAGTGAGGAGGAGGAGGAAGTGGAGGAGGTGAGGAAGGGTTGAGCCATCCACCCACAGCAACCTGATTTCATTGAGAAACAAATTGCAAATTAAGGAAGCTGCCCCCTGGGACCAGGGGCCAGGCATGCAGGTGGGAAGGCTGCAGATATTATGCTACCATTACTTTAAAATCAGCTCTCCCTCCAAAAAAAAAAGCATATTAGTTGGAGATGATGATGTTTAATTAGTTAGTAACACCTAACTACGACAGCAAAATTATCAGGCCATTTTTAAGTGTGTAGATTTGGTTTCTCAGAACAATTAGATTACTCAGATACATCCCCATGATTTGCCATACTTTTTATACACTTGCTGTGGCTTTCCATTACCATCTTTAAGACAGAAAAATAAGCAGAAGAGTTAACACAACTTGAGACTTCACACATATCTATTAATCTTGAGCTATTATGGACCCAGCAAATGTATTTCAATCAGTCAGTCACTATAAACGCCTGCATCCTTAACCTGTACAAGTCTACTCACGTATGTTAGCATAAATGTATGGCAAAATTTGGCAGAATCAAGACATTAAGGTATTTCTAGATATTTCTACCATCTTGTCCATGATATTTAGCTTACTTAGAGACTCACTTGAGCATATTAAACCCTTAATGAAAGCATAATAGACTTAATTTTGCAAGTGAAAGTGAATTTTCTGTAAGGAAAATGGCATAAAAGGACAGCTGAAAAGGACAGGAGATCAAATGGGAATTGAGGATGAATGCTTTTTTTTCCCTTATTAAAATCCCCCTTGGCATTGTCCTGCTGAAACCACTGGAAATGTTGTTGCTGATTTCCACAGACCCGGGAAGAGGTTTTTTATTGAAGCAGCTTATATACATAAGCAGAAAACAGAAAGGTGAAAGAATGCTTGTACGAGAAGTAAAGCTCTGCCAAAAATAATCTTTATAGTTGTAAAAAATGTTCTTGTGAAGAAAACAACAAGTCAATAAAGAACTGCCAGGTAACTGGGCAGTGAGAGACACATCTGTCAGATGATGCTTCACCTTCAAAAATCTGTGGACCTAAGAATACAGGGCAAACACATTTAGGTGTGTCCTGCTCCTGAAACTGGAAATCCTCTGTGCATTCAGGCATTCCATTAAAAATGGCTTATGAATGGTGGCATGAACTTAGCAGCAACCTTTCTCTCCCTAGGCCAGTAGACAGGCTTGTCATATAAAACGCAGAAGACAAATAATTACAATGAAAAAAAAGGTAAAATAAGCAATCCATTTTATTCTCTTGGCCTCGTAACAAAGCTAGTATGGACACTGCAGCCTCATATACAGAAATCCCAGATCAGTGGGGCATGCCTGCTTCAAAACCTGACTAGAGCTGGGCCAGGTGCCCCTATCCCTGCATGCCCAAGGTACCAGCTGTCCCAGGGCAGGATCTGTCCAGCACAGGCTGCAAACCCCACCTTCAACATGTCCCTGTGGATGCCACAACACTGATCCAGCCTGCGACAGGTGAAGAAGGTCCTGCCCAGAAGTTATAATTTTGAAAGAGTTCTGAAGAGGAAACTTCCACGGCATTTTTACTTCTCTTTACTCCTTTAAAGATTAAGGTAGCAGGGGAGAAAATAACTCCCACATATATCTCCTAGTGCATGACCCTGTTGCTTCTACAGTGGCTCTAGAGCAATATTTTCTAAAAAGGGCAATTATACTGAAGGTATTGGAATGAAGGTAAAGAGAACTGATTTTGCAATGAACATTTATTCCAAACTAACAGGATGGGAATTTTTACGTACTACAACCAAAACTTTCTATGTTCATTTTCATTAGGCAGTCATCTGCTCAGTTGTCTTTTACAGCTGACTAAAATCAGTATTGTGATGTATTTTATTTCCTAAGTTGAACAGAAATGGAGCTACAAATTTCCTGAGAATATAATAGTTTGAATAATGGGACCTTTTAAAATTATAATTTTATAAACAGTTAATTCCTTTTCACCCAATAAAATGTGGATTTTTTCACCTCCTCAAGCACACTTGCTTTGCTGCAGCCAGGATGAGGCTGCATAGACAAAAAAAATCCTTCCCTTCCAAAAAAATGAACCTTTTCAAATAAACACTACATAGGAAGCAAACAACTAAATCTTTTATTAAAAATGTTATTTTATAATGAGACCAGACTGAATGACATCAAGACCCATCCCTAAAATAAGAGGGGGAATAAGATCAAAATTATGTATGTGCAGTTTCTTCTAAAATATAGATTAATATAATTTGTACATGTCTTTGCTGAACAACTAAGTTCCTATTTGTATAATGTCTTGAAAATAGCAACTCTGAAACTAGTGAATATCAAGTTAAATGACAACTGACATAAAATGCTACCCATTCACAACGACAACACTGAGTCACTGCAGGAGGCCAGCACACCCTGCTCCTGGCATCACAGCCTTACCACCATGACTGCTGGGAAAATGACATCCCAAAAAAAAGGGGTTGACTATTTAAAAATGCTAGACACACACCAAATTAAGAAAGAACTTAGTACTTTGCAATATGCAGTCTGAAGATGTGCCGCTCTGTGTGTTTTGACGACACACAGATCTGAAAAAACTGCCCCAAGAGTCCACCACCTTTGCATAGATTCAGTGAAAAAAAGGGAAGACCTGCTTAGACTTACATATCAGAAACCATGCTGTGAGCCTTGGACTCAGTCAGGAAACTCTGCACAGGAAACCTTATGTATGTTATACTTTTTGATAGACTTTATAAAATCATAAGTGGATAAGCAGCAAACTTACCTTTAATTAGTGTGATCATCAATTATCTCACTGTCTACTGGAGGTTTTTCTCCTTAATTATTGTGATCACCTATTATCTCACTGTCCACTGATGCCACAAATCCTACAAAGTTCTTTGACATCATGATTTTTTCACTATCTTAAAATTCAAGCATCAAGATGAAATATTGCTAAGAGTAACTTCTGATTACAAGACTTCATAATAATCCATTTTTTAAAACTGCTAAAATTCTTCACTGCCTCTTTCAACATTAGCCAGCATCTTGCCTGAAGTTGCCATCCACATGTTGACACTCCATCCCAATTGGCAGATGTTAACAACTCTTATATACTCCAAGCAAACAGGGAGGTATGGGAGCTCAGGGTAACATGCATCCTTTGCCCATGAAAACTACATTTCGTAATCTTGTGCTATCATGGTGCCTAGTTTGGCCTTGGATCTGATATAACTGTGTAAAGTAACCATTTTACAAGGACTTTCACATCCCACTGCAACAATGGGGCTGTTTTATTGATGCATCTAATTATTACCAACTATTTATAATAAGTTCATCCAAAATGGAAATGGAAATGGAAATGCTGCTTTCTGCTCCCAGCTCTCCAGAAGGCATTACTAAACGGTTAAGTGGAAAACCTCATCACCATGAACAGGATGGAGAATTTCTTAAAACAAAAAAATTTCTTCTACTTCTGCTACAAAGGGCTCAGCATAACCAACTCAACGAGCAATCGCTACCAGGAAACAATGCCACATTTTTTGAAAACATTCATCCACAATGGTATGGTATCTTCAGTCCAACATCGATGACATCCAAGCTAAATGAATAAATATTTGCATTGCAAAGCTGGATTTGTCTTGGAATACAATTGCTCATGTGGTTCTGACACATGTGCGTTGTCAAATAAATCACAGCTCACTGGGTGTGCCCATTAAAAGTAATTTGTCTATCTTGTTAGAAGCCATCACATACTTCAGTTTAAGAGGTGTGAAACTGGGAGGGGAAGCTTTTACAGGTCTGCAATAACTACACATGGAACCCATCGAGGGAACCTCAGATATCCGACCCTCCAGCGCCGGAGATGCCGGCTCCCGGCACCGACACCCCCGGCGGCCTCGACGGCCCGGCCGCACGGGGCGGATCTCGCCGGGCCGCGCACCCACCACCGGGTGGGCGCTGCTGGAGCGGGGCGGGGGCGGCGCACGACGGGGACGGGGGCGAGGGCGGCGTGGCGGGTGCCCGTCCCCCGGGGGCGGGCGTGCCTACCTCGGATTTCCACACGACGTAGGCGGCGGGGCGAGGCTCGGGCGGCGAGGGCTGCCCCTTCCTCTGCTGCAGCCAGCGCCGGGGCGAGGAGAAGATGCTGTTGGCGGGGCTGACGGTGCCGCTCAGCGCCAGGGCCGAAGGGGTGCGCGCCAGGAAGGGCAGCTCGCAGCCGGGGCTCCGCTTCCCGCGGAGACTCTCTTCGTCAAAGAGAGCGCTGCCCGGCGGCGACCGCTCCAGTGGGGTGCTGGGGGTGGAGAAGGAGGCGCCGTGGGGCGGCGGGGCGCCCCGAGGACCGCGGCGCTCCCCCGAGGGGCTGCCGGCGGCCCGTGCCCGCGGTGCCCGCCCCGC
>VZUI01045406.1:0-14035 GCA_013401135.1 Cettia cetti | reverse complement strand
TATTATTATTATTATTATTATTATTATTATTATTATTATTATTATTATTATTATTATTATTATTATTATTATTAATGACACCAGCTAAACAAACATTGCCTGGGAGCCAGCAGAGTCTCAAGAAACTTTGCTAGGGCTGGAAAATTTCTTTATCATCAATAAATTTGACACAACATTTAGTGTCCAACCTTTTTTTTGCCTTTCATCACCAGGTGTAAGTTTTTCCAAGTTTTTGCTAAATTGTTTCACTGAAAGGTTTGAGAACTCAGAGCCTGTTTAGTTGTAAAATCTGTATTTCACAAACCTGCTCTAAAATGGCTTTTTCTCTCTCTCTGATAATGTTTTTCCTTTGGTTGAGTGAATTTTTAAGTTTAGGCTGAGTGTGTTTTTTAGCAGAGATATCACTTAAGGGAACTTAATGGAATAAAACTTAAAATTTGGTGATTATCTCTCCATCATACAAATGTGGAGTGAATTTTCAAGCACAGACATATTCTGTTCTTAGACAATCTGCTCTTATTTCCAATTATTTATCTTCTCTGAGACATTCCTGGCTTTGCAGGTTTCGTTTTTTTGGGATCTCACCCTGCCTCAATTCCATGTTATCACAAACCCTCTTAGAGCAACACACTTTCCTGACCTGATGTATTTAATACTTGTTTTTTCTGTATTTATCATGCCTTAATTCCTGATTTCATTTATTTCTCCTTTTCAGGACCTTTTACACAGCTTGCTCTACTGATGTTTCCCAGAACTTGGAATTTCCTACATATTTTATTTTCAGTAAAGGTCGCATCTCACACAGAACCTCCCCAACAGATGATTTAAAACACAAATATCTGGCACCCACATTTGAATGTACAAAAAGATTTGAGGTGAAACTCATCCAGCTGAGTCTGTAATGACACCATTCCCCTTTTCCAGAGGCTGGGATAATGGGATAATGTCTATCCAGCTTCAAAAGGAACAAAAACCACTCAAACACAGACATTATTTAAGAGGACTGGAAAGAATTAAAAACCAAAAACATTTCCAGGTGCTATTTCCCATCTCAGGGCCTGCCTACAATAGATTTAAATACTATAATTTTTCATCAAAATAAAACCAGCAACGATCCCATGGGTGCCCTTTTGAAATTCAACACAAACCCAAGCAAAGTTCCTGATTTGTTTTGGTGGGAGCAGAAGTTTACTACACAGCCAAGGAAGCAGCTGAATATCAGCAGGAGGATACAAAGAATAACTTGATTGCATCCTCAGATTCTTTAAAATCTGGCTCAGATTGGGCTGAGATTCTCCCTCCTTCCCAAGCATCCTGTAAAATCACAAAGGGATTTTTCCACACTTTCCAGTGCTGACCCTTGAGGTGCCTTGGCTTTGGATTGACTGGAAGGAGGTTCCAGATTAGATGAGATTTATTGAAAAGCCCATTCAGCTCCTGCTTCTCTTGCAGCATCCTCAAAATACATGTCTAGATCTCTTTCATGGTGACTGAATTTCTCCCCAAAGAGAGTTTGATCCATAAAAGTGCTGCTTTAATCATCATTGACTTAATGATTCTTTTGCAATGTCAATTAAACGGGATGAAAAATTAAACCATATACAGAACACGAGGACCTTTTAAATTACACATTTCAAAAATATTATTTAAAATTCGAGTTATATAATCCTTTTAGAACTGTCAAAGAATAATGCTGCTCTAACATTTGACTCATTACTCATGCCAATGCTTGTTGGAACTCAGAGAGTTGGCAGATATTTAAATACCAAACTCAGTAGAAATGAAGAAATTAGCAGGGTGGAACAGCAGAATGAGCTGGTGCTCTGCAGGAGGGGGGCACACACCATGCAGGTGACAAAGCCTCCTAAACATTACATTTCACGCTGCTAATGTCACAGTAAAGCCCCTAAATATATAAAAACTTCAGGTTTCTGTAAATTAAATCATACACCCAACGTGGGTTTCTACTTTTGCTCCTGGAAAACACGGTGTGCCATTTAGCTGGGAATATTTCTCTTCCTTTCAGCTGGTTTTTCCCCCTCCATCCCTCCCTCCCCACACCCACACCTCTGAATGGGGGTTTTACTCTCCACTCCTTCATTTAATTCTCTCAGAAACTTCCCTGCATCCTGCTGGCTGCCTGGAGCAGCTATAGAATTCCACATTTTTCACTTCAAGGTGCAGTGGAGCATTTATTTTAGCACCCAGCAGCAGCAGGGAGAGCCATCAGCTCTCTCTTCTTGCCGCTGCCTCTCTGATGGAAACAGGGATGAGAGGATTTATCTGGGACCTGTAGGAATGTAGGATTTTCCCCTGCAGGGAAACACATTCAAATCAGCCCAAGCTCACACAAGAAAGGCTCCTTTGGCTTCTCCTCACCCAGCTCCAGCTCACGGGGGTTGTCATGTGAGGATCAGGGGGAGCCTTATCAGCAAGCGAGAGAAATAAAAAACAGTTCCGTTGGGAATCAAGGGCACCATTGATGGAGCCACCCCTTTTCCCAACAGCCATCATGCAATCCCATCCAGGAATTAGCAGGAAGCAGTAAAAGAGTGGCAGGCAGCCAAATTTCCGGGATAATTTCCAGCTGTGCTGCCCATCGGTGTCTCAGGGTAAAGCCTCGTAGTTCTTGTGGAACAGGCAGCACCAAAACTCCCTCAGAGCTGTTAAATCATCAATACCCTCTGGAAATTACTCTGCCCCTTCCCTCACTCCACCTTTTGTACACATGGATACATTTGAAGGTATAAAAAATACATGAGAAAACCAGAGAGGCCCAAAAGTAAAAGAAAACCCCAAAGCATAAAAGAAAGCCCCAAAGCAAACAGTCCTGAAAGACTTCCAATGGACAAAATTCCCTTTTAATGAGCAGATTCCTTCAAAGCCCCTCACTTGTGCCTGTCTATCAGCACAGGATGCTGGTTGTCACTAATTTAGGAAGTGCCAGTATTTAACAGTGGTTGGGACTGTTGGAGAATCATGGAATGTCCTGAGTTGGCAGAGATCCACCAGGATCATCCAGTCCTGCTCCTGGCCCTGCCCAGGACACCCCAATAATCCCACCCTGTCCTTGAGGGCATTGTCTTAACACTCCTGGAGCTCTGGGAACCTTGGGGATGTGACCATTCCCTGAAGAGCCTGTTCAGTGCCCCAGCACCCTCTGGGGAAAAACCTTCCCCTGATTTCAACACAGTTACCTGAGATATCTCCTAAGGATATGGGCAGGAGCAGCACAAATTCTTTGGAAATTGTTTCCACCCTCATTTTCCCAAAACTAGAGTTTTGTGCCTTCTGCACATACTGGGAAAAATGAACAAGGAAGAGCACTGTTCCAAAGTTCTCAAGCTGGAGAAACATTTTTGTTTCTGCTGAATAAACACTCAATATTTTTGGTCTCTTGGGACCAGAGGACCCCCAGGTACCTCCTAGGTAGGATTCATTTGCACAGGGAATTCCACTAAAGCAGATAACTCTACTCAGACACATGGAGGTTTACAAAACATTCCTCAAATCCTGCAGCTTGATAATCCAAATTCAAAAGCAATAAGATCATGACAGACCATGAAAGAAAGGATGAGCTGTGTTAACCACAGATTATTTCTTATTAGCCATTAATACCCTTTTTTTTTTTTCCCCTCTGCACTTTTTACAAGGTACTGGATCTTCCTAAGACACTAAAAAGATAAAATAAAACCCACTCGATATTACACCCAGCTGGGAAGGTGTACAAAAGGCAACTCAGCATGGGGAAGGTATCACCAAGAATTTAAGCTTTTTATTTTTATAAGCAGAATCTGGAAGGTTAAATGAGGGGAAGCCTCCAAACAGTGCTGAAAATAATTTCAGAGCTCTCCCAGCCGTACTTAAACAAGAGGATGGTAACAAGTAATTTCTCAGCAAGGAGTGATAGTGATTTCTGATGTTATCACAATTATTGAGCCATTACTACGAGATAAGCCAATATGTTACTCTGTGTTGCTCTGTGCATCATCCTGCTGTGTAACAGCCACTTATTTATATACTCCTGACAAACAGCATTGGTATTTAGCAGCTCTTTTTTTTTTCCCAGTGTTCTCAAACCCTGTTACGTGCTGAGCTCCCATCTGAGTAGCCACAACCAAAACCCATTTTCACAGGAAAATTCAGCAAGTTATTTCTAACTGTGGGGCAATATCCTCAGCTATAATTACCATTCTTTAAGGAGAGAAGGAACAGAAAGAAATAAATATCACCCTAATTATTTCCCAGCCCGACAGTGGATTTTGCAGGAGATGGTTATTTTAAACAAGGAGAGCATCCTGCAGCAGCAGTTTGCTGTTATGATTT
This sequence comes from Cettia cetti, assembly GCA_013401135.1. Lineage (NCBI taxonomy): Eukaryota > Metazoa > Chordata > Aves > Passeriformes > Sylviidae > Cettia > Cettia cetti. The sequence continues at coordinate 9,709 of VZUI01045406.1, read as the reverse complement.
GTGATCATCCAGCCTGCCACCCTCTGGGAGGTAAAACACCTCCAGGAGAGGTTTGAAACGGGAGGTGTGTGATGTCTCAGCTGTTCACAGAGCAGCCTCTCGGTTTGAACTGCTGATGTGGCTGGGTTTGATCCAGGATCCCAGTCCTGAAGGAAGCTCCTTCCCGTTCTGCCAGTCCTGCCATGGCCTGCTGACCCCTGGCAGCAAAACTGAGCAGGCTGCAGGGGCCAGGAGATCCAACCAGCTCAGAGCAGGATGAGCTGGAACTGGTTTGTCAAAGCTTGTGCAGCAGCAGCTTGAAGGGTTTGTTCTGATGCCTGAGACAAAGCCAGTGCAGAGCAGCACCTCTGAAATTTCACTCTGATAAGAGTGGTACTGAAAACACATCCCCATGTTCACACCACTCCCTCCTGCATCCAGGGGGATTTCTGGACAGGTTTCCATCCCAGTTTGTTGTAGGTTGTGCCTGAATGGCTGAGGCGCACGTGCATTAAGGGATTTACGTGGTGTGCTTCGTGCTTTGGAGAAGGCACAGAAGGAAAAGGATCACAGGATCATGGGATCACAGGAACACAGAATCACAGAATCACAGGATCACAGAATCATAGGATCACAGAATTATAGGATCACAGGATCACAGAATCACAGAATCACAGGATCACAGAATCACAGGATCACAGACTCATAGGATCACAGGATCATGGGATCACAGAATCACAGAATCACAGGATCACAGGATCATAGGATCACAGGATCACGGGATCACAGAATCATAGGATCACAGAATCACAGGATCACGGGATCACAGATCACAGGATCACAGAATCAGAATCACAGAATCACAGAATCATAGGATCACAGGATCACAGAATCACAGGATCACAGAATCACAGAATCATAGGATCACAGAATCACAGGATCACAGGATCACAGAATCACAGGATCACAGAATCACAGAATCATAGGATCACAGGATCACAGAATCACAGAATCACAGGATCACAGAATCACAGAATCACAGAATCACAGAATCATGGGATCACAGGATCACAGAATCACAGGATCACCAGGTTGGAAGAGACCTCCAGGATCATTGAATCCTACCCAGCCCCAACACCTCAACTAAACCCTGGCAGCCAGTGCCACATCCTTTGTTTAAACACATGCAGGGATGGTGACTCCCCCACCTCCCCAGGCAGACCATTCCAGTACTTTATTATTCTTTCTGTGAAAAACTTTTTCCTAATATCCAACCTGTATTTCCCCTGGCACAGCTTGAGGGAAATACAGGAATTCCCTTGATGCCCAGGGAGATGTGCAGGTGAGGAGCAGGAGGAGCACAGGATGTGCAGGGGAGGCCAGGCTGGAGCAGCAGCACCTGGGAGCTCCCAAAAGCAGGAGGAGTTTGCAGTGCCCAGAGCTCCCTCCCACAGGCACTAACCCAGAGAGTGGGATAATGGGGTTGGGAATAGGGAATTGCTGCCCAGGTCAGGGATGATTACAGGGGCAGGGAGCACTGACAACAAACTCTTCTCTGTTCCATGAATGATCCTTGGGGCTGATCACACTGAACCCAGCATGTCTCTGACTGTGAAACACTGGAGGGTTTTTTCCCCCTTCTGCTTTAATTAATCTCATTAGATATGGAATAACAGAATATTGCTGAAGGATTTTTTTTTCTGTTGTTTAGTTCCAATAAAACCTTTCTATTCTCTGGATTAAGTGTTAAATATTTCCAAGGCAAATATTTGGTGGGGGAAGATACCTAACCCACCCAATTCCAGCTGTCAATACAAGCACTCTTTTTGCCCAGAGTTAATGGAATTAATGTCACTTGTTCAGTCAAGGGGCATTGCAAAGCCTGGGTCTTATCTGTGACGTGCACAGATAAACAGATTTACAAGGCAAGAGCTCCCACAGCACCTTGTCCTTCAAGGTCACAAGTTACACTGCAGAGGAGCCCATCCCAAGACACCCTCACAAATGTGCTTAAATCAAAGCTCACCATTTGCTCGAGGCAAATTGATCTTTATATTGGTAGAGCCTATAGGCATGCCCAAAATATCACTTGGGCTAGCTCTATTTTAAATTGAGTTTAAATCCTGCCTGCTTTATCACACCTCTGCCTGCCAGGAAGCACCTCAAACAAAGCATTCTTTTGCCTAAAGTTATCATCACTTCTTTCCCTAGAATTCAAATGAAAATCCAAGCAGAACAAAATTAAATCTAATACTCGTTCTGTTGGTTAAATCAGGCTGCATCTAAAGCATGAAACCGATTGTTCATAAATCTGATTTCTACCTGCAATGAACAAAAGAAACGATTTCTTTCAGGGAGCAAGATCCTGTATGGAATATCAGTGTCTAACAGCACAACCAGGCTCTGCTCTGCCTCAGAAGCTCCTGCCCTTCCCTCAGTGAGCTGCTTAAAAGACACAAAAAAATGAGATTAACAAATACCTGGGAGATAATGCCAGTAAGGCATCCTGGAAGACTTTTCCATCATTTCTATGATAATGGACACCTGCTTGTGGAGCTGCATTTCTCCTGGACATTTGCAGCAACTTCAACCAACAGACAGAAAAAGAAACCAATTTTGTGGCCATCTTCATGGAGTGCCTCAGACCGAGGAGCTACAACTCAATTTTCTAAACCAGTTTAAAAACTCTATTACGACGAATTTCCTTGTTAAAAATAAATAAATAACCCAGCATGTATAAGCTGAAGGCCTTTTACAAGCTCTTAAAAACTGTGCTATGGGCTAGATCTTAGATTAATGTTTGTGATGCACACTGAAAACCTGTAAAGCATTTATGTAATTGCTGAGCATTATTATTTTTATTACTGCAACAGATGGAACCAATCCATCTCCGTAGATAATATCTCATAAATGATTCATTATTATTCCTTTAACCTAAAGTCTTTTATATTTTGCAGATCCATGAGAAATAACTGTTAGGAGGCTCCATGCATAAAATAGTACATAAACTACCTAATGTCTTGCAAATGTAGTGGCCTTGCTGATATTGAGGCCTTTTAATATTCTCATGGCTGCTCTTCCTCTCACAATCTGCTGCTCCTCCTCGTTTTCCAGCACTGCTTTCCAGGTGATGGAAAATATGACAGCAAACCAGGGGTAAACAGCAAATGTGGACTAGAAAAATGCAAATATCTCCCAAAAAATGCACAGAAGAGGTTTATAATGTGGCACTCTTGGCTTTGATTGCTGAAGGATCAGAGTTCTGTGGTCACACTGCCCATTCTCCCTTGGCCCAATAACTCTTGGGCCAATTTTAATCCAATCAGGTAGACATCTCCCAGATATCATTTCCTATCAGCCTAATGAAGACTGATGGCTGGCAAGGGGCACAAATTGGTGCTGTCACTGGGAAAAAGGCTTAAATGGGGGCTCATCAGCCCCCCCAGGCCCAGGGCTGCCTCTGGCCACGCAGACACTCTCAGACAGAGCAGTTGTCATCTCCTGCCCACCCCAGAGCTGGCAGACAGGACACTGGGGATGCTCTGAATGTCTAAAAGTTTGTCTAAAAATGTACTAAAGCTTGGCAGAAGCAAAATAATCATCATGATATCAGTGAGTGATGAGCCCAACAGTTTGAATGTGAAAAAAGCTGATTTACACATCAAAAAAAGGGAAGTCTTGGATTGTTAGGATAAGACACAGAGAGAGAAATTAAACCCACTACATCTAAGTTATTATTTTGATACTGACCTTGGAAGAATCAACGGCCAAAACAATTCCCAGAGCCCAACACTGGGACAAATAATCCATGGGATGATTTGGATCACTCAGTCTGCTCATTACACACTGAACAATTATCCTGATTATACAATTATACAAATATTAGTGTAATGGGAAAAGCTCTTAGCAAGTAATGAGCCCTGGTGTGATATCTGAAATATTTCTGGGGTTTATCAATGAAAAGATGAATGTTCTCCATGTAATACAGACATTTTGGATGGGAACTAAAAGTTACTCTGCTTAGTTTTGGCCCATGAAAGAAAGGTCCTGATCTTGGAGATCTTTCCTATGATTCCACAGCCCAGCCCTTCCCAACTCCTTGACTCATTCCACAACTAAAAGCCACAGCACCAGGAGCTTTCACCTGCTCCTCTACCTGTTAATTCTTCCCACCTTCACTAAGAGAAGGGAAATAATTTTCAATTCTATTAAACTGCCAGCCTTTAAAACCCACTTCTTACAGAGGAGATTTACTCATCATTAATACATATTTACTTTAGCTGGAAAGATGAGTTTGGAGGCTGAAACAGTGGAACTTTGCCACCAGGCACTTTGACATTGGCTCTCTTGTGAAAATGTCATAAGGAGTTACTATTTCCCTTGGAAGCCACATGAAAGCAGCTCCTGAACAAGTGGAGCTATCTCTGACTTGAAAAGTCCCACGTGATCCCAGCCAACCAGTTTCCAACCCATTCTGAGTCACAAAAAGCAGTGAGCTGCCTGGAAAGCTCGCCTCTAAAAATCTAAATTCATCTCCAATTTTCATGAAAATTCATGCAAAAACACAGTTTTCAATCCCCCCCACCCAAAAAAAATAAAAAAGGGGGGAGTCAAATGTAGAATAATGTGCTTCCTAAGCAGCTTCAAATTCCAGCTTGGCATGAGGGAGTGTGGAGCCAGATCCTCCTCTGGTCAAAGAGCTGCCCTCCTAAAAATCCTTCCCAAAGAGGAGCCCTACAAAAAAAGTGCAGGGTTGAGGCAACCCAGCAAAAAGCAAATCTTCAAATCTTTCATCTCTGATTCAATATTCCACCAGAAGGACTGGCTTTTATCAACTGACCTTTGCAAAATAATTCCTTTCCCATTCCTCTTTTCACATAAAAGATCTATTCCCTATAAACCCAGCCCCAGATTCGTTCTTTTTGTGAATACCTCAGTTTAACACCACCAGCTCCATTTCAGTCCAGACCCTTAAGTGAAATGACTTTGCTCTAAGCAAGAGAACAAAAATTCCCCTAATTCCAGCCAATCCCTCTCATGAACTGAAGTTTAAAAAATCCCTTACAACTGGCTCCAGGTGACTTTCAACACTGTGGGTTTGGTGAGTTATTAAACCAAGCCCTGCCTGGGAGAACAATGTGCCAGCAGAGCTTCACTTTTCCCAGTGTTTTCCACATTTTCCACATTTTCCACATTTTCCATGTTTTCCATGTTTTCCTTGTGCTCAGCTGTCCCTGCAGAGCCTCGAGTGGCTCCCTTACCACCCTGGCCTGAGTGTGCACATTTTAACTTTGTTACTTAGGTAATTCTTTTGTTTTAAGTTGAGGGGTTTTAAATACAAGTCCCAGCCGTTCGACATAACGAGGTTTCATTTACAAACCTCTAATGAGCACGAGGGTGGAGAGAAAAGAAAAATCCCAGCCTTAAAACACACATTATTTTACAGCTAGGGAGAGAACAGCAAGCATTCATCTGAGGTGATTGGTTAGGATGACAGCTCTGCAGTGAAATAGATTTTCATTTCAGGAGCCCCACAGCTATTTTGAATTTAATTGCACGGAAGACCACCAGGATTTCTTTCTCAAACACAAACCCAAGGCCTATAGCAAAGAAACAACCCTTACGTGCAGGAAACCAATCTTTCTGAAGCCTACCACCAAAGAAACAATTATTACGTGCAGGAAACCAATCTGAGATGTTGAAATGGTTTAAAAGGAACCAAAAAGGCAAAACAATGATGGGAAGTGTGACTTTCAAGCATGCACCAAACTGGGGTTTGGTGCTTTGGTAAAAGGAGAAGTTTTAAATTAATTTAGTAGCAGGGAGACAGTTGTACAGGAATAATGTCCCAACATGGTCAGGGAGAGGTGGAACAATGGGAATGGAGGGGTCTTCCCTTTTTTTCTGCATCCCTGAGGAGCAGAAATAAGATTTAAAACACCTCTGAAGGTGCCCAGCATGGTCTTACCTTGCTGGAGGTGGGTTCAGGGACGTGGAGGGCACCAACTTCAAATAAACTTGCTGCTGCAAGAGAAAGAGAAAGATGGGATTTACATTTTCCAGGTAAATTGGGGCATGTTTTGGAACAGAATAATGTAAAAAAAGACTTGAGATTGTAAGTTAATTCTGAACTTAATGCAGAAAATGTTCCCCTGGCTTGGTCACATTACAGGACACTGAATATTTGATAATTTGGGAGCAGGGAATGGCTGGAGAAATGGGAAAGGGTGGGATAAAGGCAGGTAATAAAGGGTGGGTCTGCAGATAACCCACTCCAGAGAAAACGTGTGAAATTAGAATTGCTGAACTAGGGGGAAGGAAACACAAGTTACTAAATTGTGCTACTCTGACACTTCCCATTCTCAGAGAGCACATGAATCACAGAGAAGGCTGAATATTTGTCACAGCTGTGATTTCAGCATCAAAAAGAAATAATTTTAGCTCAGATTTTAGGGGAGTTTCCAGAAAATTTGTCAGTTCAGCCATCCGGATCCTGAACTTCTCCATGATCTTCTGCAAGGGGAGCTTTCTTTGGGGTTGGACCCACAAAGGAACTCCAGAACCACTGTGGTGACCTGACCAAACATGGTCAGAGCCTTGGTGGCTTCGTGGACCACCCTGAGATGTCACAAGCTTCATTTTGATGGCTTTGGGTGCTTTTAAACTGATGTGTGAGCTGAATATTTTTAATTTCAAAGACGAAGAACCACCGGCAATACAAAAATATCAAAATGCTGAACCACAGCTTTTCAGTTTGGATGATAAAAAACGATGCCCTTAAGTTTTCTGCTCTCCAAAGCAGTGGGGTTTTATTCTTGGCAGTGACAAAACTCCAGTTCCACCCGCAGTCCTGACTCACTGGGAGTGTTTGGGAGGGGAAGTGGCCTAGCTCCATGAGCCTGCACTAGGAGATGTAGCTGGCAGCAAAAGGGAATGGTTTATATTCCAAAAAAAAATAGGATTCTGGAGTAAACAAACTATTTGCAAGTTCAGATTGGATTTTATAGCAGAGCAGAGGAGATATGAAACTTGGAAAGTATTTAAAAGCTCAAAGCAAAATATTTTATGTGAAACAAAATGTTGCATTCAATTCTAAGTTAATAGTTTCTGCTGGGAAGAATATGCCAATAACTCTGATTTTATTTTTCAGAGAGAAATTCTGTATATTGTTCTTACAAACCCTGCCAAACACAGGCACACACATGAGAATATCCAAATTTTAACCCCCATGAGTCCAAGCTGAGTTCCCACGCTTAGCTGAACCATGAGCTGATGCAAACACTTGTACTTTCCCAGATTCCTGCTACCACGCAAAAGCAAAATAAATGATTATAAGTCACTCTAAAATTTCAAGGAGAGGGTTTTGATGGGGGTTCAATCAACCCAAGGTGAGCAGCAGTGGAAAGGAGGTGTCCTGCTGGCTCCCTCCTCTGCTGTGCTTCTCCTCCCACTTCTCCTCCCCTACCTTTGGCATCTGCCTCCTTGGTGGTGAATCAGTGCAGAAAGGAAAGAGCTCTCCTGAAGACAGTGAGCTGCTTGCTGCCACTTGGGCTCCCTGAATCAGCTCCTCACAGGGCAAATGAGCTCTGGGATCACATGGTTTGGGCAGCAGGAGGAAAAAAATGATGATTCTGTGATGTCTGTGTAATGTTTTTACATCGGCTGAGCTTGGAGTTGTCTCTAATCTAAGACCTTACAGCACCCCTCTGGTTCAGATCACCCCTTTCAGGTACAAATCATCTGGTTTTATGCTCACTGAGAGAAGGAAAAAAATCCCCAAACCTACCTACAATTTGAAAATTTCTCAAAAGCAGTTACAAGGCAATTCATGCACTTGTTGTTTCTGAAGTACAAAGGAGGCTAAGACTATTCTCAAATGTATTTTTTGCAATGGCTCACAGGTTTTTCTTTTTTCTCTGTGAACCTTTATTATTGGAGCTCCCCTTCTCAGGCCCTGTGCACTCAGTGTTTTACAGATGAAGCCTCAGATATTTTTGCTGCAGGCTCGTGCTCCAGCCCCACTGGAGGCTCAACTGGCAGTGCAAGGCATCCCCAGCTCTCATTCCCACAGCAAACTGCTCAGGGAACGGGATTAGAACTCCTAATATCCCCCAGGATGACTCTCAGGCATATCCTTGGGGATTGATCCGTCAGCTGCTTCACAGCTTGTGTTTAGCAAATACATTTTTTCCTGTGGAAATCCTGCCTAACAGGTTAAAAGGGGATTTTCCTTTTTTTTTTTTTTTTTTTTTTCCACTTTATAACCCACAGCAAAAACTGAAGTGTGATGGTAGAAATAGCTAAAGCTGACCTGAGACCCCCCCCCCAGTCCTCCTTTTCATCTCCAGCTGCATCCCCAGCTCCTTCCCTGTGGCACGGGGAACTCGGGATCAGACCAAGAGCTCCGCTTTGGAAAGCTCAGCCTGAAGGGAGGAGAGAAAATCCCCGCTCAGCCTCATCCCTGAGCTGATCCACTGGATCCCCATCCCAGGGGAGGTGTGGGAGCGTGGGAGGAGGTGGGAGGACAGGTCTGGCCCCTTCCACACTTTCAGGAGCTGCAGGGAAGAGCTGGTCCGAGACAAGAACATTCACAGGAAACCTTCCGCCGAAAATAGGCGTTGTTCTTCTACACCTCCCACTGAACAGTGGGTACAAGCCAGGAATACAGACTTTGGAAGCGGATTCCAAAGAGCTCTGAGGAATGCATCAAAAAAGCCCATATGGTTTTGCCAAATCAAGTGTGCAGAACTGGGTAAATTTAGCCGAGCGCTGAGGAGCTAAAATTTGTCTCGTTTGACCCAAGTGGAAGGCAGGGAGTCATGAGGCTCTTAGACACAAATCCATCCGACTGAAGCAGCTCAGGGAGGGCAAAAATTGATGAGTAACACGTTATTTCATGTGTGCAAACAAAAGGACACCTCGGCTCCCAGAGGAACAGGAAAGCAACTCCCCAGACAGGTCTAAATAATGCGACTTTCTCCGACATATTTAGGTGGTGAAACTCCGAGTGACAAGCGCTTGGCGCTCCGACAGCTGGGCCCACGGCTCCAAGTTTTCCTCCTGTAGCTCCAAAGAGTGAAAGCTTTGTTTGAAGGGAAGGTGGAAATTCTTACAATGAGACAGGAGGTGAAAGCTCTGAGGAGAGTGACGCGTCGTTCATTGTAAAAATCGCCGGCGCTCCCAAAAGTGAGATGCCAAGAAAATAAGGAAAGGTTCCCAAGCCTCCCAACACCATCCTCTTTCCACCTGCACTGGGATAGCTCAGCCTGGCACTGTTCATGCCATGCCCCTTCAAATTCCCCTGTCACATCCAAACACACCTCTCTGGAGCCTTTGGAAGCTGTGCTCAAGGCCAGGCTCGACTCCACAAAGTTCCAGTGGCCCAACTTTTCCAGGCACAAACTTGCAGGAGCAAATCCTGACTATGAGCTTCTCCCTCATCCCAAATCCTGGGCTCAGTTTTAGGCCACTTATGCCAAGAAGGACATTGAGGGGCTGGACACTCTCCAGGGAAGGGAAGGGAGCTGGGAAGGGGCTGGAGTATTCCCGAGGGAGCTGGGAAGGGGCTGCAGAATTCCTGAGGGAGCTCAAAAGGGGCTGCAGAATTCCTTAGGGAGCTCAAAAGGGGCTGCAGAATTCCTTAGGGAGCTCAAAAGGGGCTGCAGAATTCCTGAGGGAGCTCAAAAGGGGCTGCAGAATTCCTGAGGGAGCTCAAAAGGGGCTGCAGAAT
>VZUI01045404.1:0-14310 GCA_013401135.1 Cettia cetti | reverse complement strand
CAGCAGTGACAAAAACATCTCTGTATTGTCAACCCTGAGTTCAGCACAAACCCAAAACACAGCCCAATGCCAGCCACAGTGAAGCAAGTTAACTCTACCCTAGCCAAAGCAAGCACATACACAAAAAAACCCCCCATCTAACCATCTGGCAGGGCATCTCCTCTGGTAGGCTCTTACCAGCTGTGTCAAGAAGTTACTTTCCACACACTCCAAGAACTCCCTGGTCTGATTCCTCTCTGCTGTGTTCTATTTCTAGCAGACATTTGGCAAGCTGAACTCACACACACATAAAAAGGCAACCATGAGACTTCTGTCAGCCACTCAAAGAATGCCTCAATCTGCCTGTTCACCCTGGTTGGGTGGTCTGTAACAGACTGACACAATGGTATTCGCCCTGCTGATCATCCCCCTGTCTTACCATAGGCACTCAACCTTGTCATCTCCATCACAATCATCAATTTCAATACAATCAAATCACTCCCTAAGAGTGCTACCCCATGCTATTCTATGTTTACAGAATACTCCTAATTGGCTAATTGAGATGAGGCTTCATTTTCTAGCAGGTCCTTGCTGAGATTAAACAGGTTTTTCTCTGACACATACATGGAAAAATAATCTTCAGAGGGACATCCTCCCTAGAGGGATCACACACCAACCAACTCTTAATATTGCCAACAGCATACATTGCTCAGCTCTTTTCCACTGACAGTGCTACCTGGAAGACCCTGCAAAATTCAACCTCTGTTGCTCTTCACATTAATGGAACTAATTTTACCATGAAAGTTTTGTTCTCAGTAACACGAATCCACAGATCCAGACCTCTAAGCATGAAGTCCAGGTAAACTGTAGGAGAAACTTGAAAATACTGGGTATTGTAAGAAAACAGAAGGGTAAGAAAGGTAATAAATTATTTCTATTACTTCTGTAAGGTAATTTTTTGCACAATGTTATTGTCAAATAAGTAAGATACATTCTACATCAAGTTGTTTCAAGTGTATTTAATTTGACTTACCTAAACCATTCACTTTATGTAGAATCACATAGAGCTTGCAGCAATCCAGTGTGCATCAGTGGTTTAATTCTGTATCAAGGTCTATGCCAAAAACTACATGAAATATAAGCCAGTTATTTTTTCCACAAAAGCATCTGACCAAGGCAAGGAAGAAGAAACCTTGATCCATTTTTGGCACTCTTAACAGTGTACTAGAGAGAGTTTTTATTCTGACTTGGTTCTGCTGGTCTCATTCAAAATTTTGCTAAATTCCACTGTACATGTACTTCCCAATATATTAACTAATCTACCATGTAAGATGTTCCTGTTCAAAAACCAAAACAACCCCTTCTTGACTGAAATGTGCCACTGCTGACATTTTATTCTAAATGTTTTATAAGCAAAACTGTTCTAGTAAAAGTAACTGTGTATAGGCATTTGCCACAGGCACATTGTGCACAAGATCTGCTGCTGCTTTTAAGATCAGAGTTCATGACAGATGTAGTTGGTCAGTACTTACTTAGTAACCTACTTGTTAGTAAAACAGACATATTTTCAGAGATCTAGATGGAAGAAATATTAACAAACTGCTGTCTCAATGCTCTGCAGCTGGATGTCACCTTTCCCCACAATAAATGGCGTCAGAGCTGAAAAAGCTGCAATAGCTTGAATTGAAGTTAGAATCACAAACTGTGTTGTTGCAACACAGGCATTGAATTTATTGGTCCATGGGAGTGACAAGAATTGTTGCTCAGAACAGCAAGCACTTCATCAGTTTATTTCCCTGTCTTCAATGGTTTCCAATGCCAAAGAAAAAGTCTTCCTTTCTTCCTCCAGCTTTATCCAATAAAGTCAAACAGCCAAAATCATAAGGTGCAGTAAATTCAAATTGTGAGAAAATGGGACTGCCCTAATCATCACCACATAAGTAACCACATTCTCTTCCTGTGAATTTCTTGGTGGACTATTTTGTGTGTCTTTGGGAAGAATAATTCTTCTATCTGCACACTTTACCTCCATCCACTTATTATGGCAAATTCAAATCCATGTGACATCCATCTATCTGTATGTCACTTTCCTGCTTACCCGCTAGACTTACACAACTCTTGGCTGGCATTTGTCTTGTATTTCAGCTACCTGTAAATACCTTCTTCTGTGCTAAACAAATGCAGTGTTGCATTTACCTGTATTTATTCAACCTTTCATTGCAATAATGAATTTGACAGCCTGGAAATCGCTGTTATTTGGAGTAGATGTTAATTAAGATGCTGTGGAATTGGCTCTGGGTGCAAGTAATCCTGCTGAGTGCTGAAGCACTGACTGTGTGCAGTGTGCTGTGCACCTGATGTGGCACATGCAGACAGCCTTGTTCCTCCTTCATACAGGGGTAACACTAAATTCCCTCTCAGAACACTCAAGAGGTTTTTGTTATAGGTGAACCCTCTCAGTGCAAATAGAGGTTCAGCAACGTGTGTGCCACTTCTGTACATTTTGTGGCTAAAGCAGCTCAGAGGAACAATTCTCTAATGAACAATTCTCTGTGTAGTTGGAGATGCCACTTTGTACAACCACACAGTCCTTTGAATGCAGGGTGGGTTCATCTGCTACCTTTTCAGGCAGGATAGCCCATGTGACCATTTGCGTTCAGAGATTACTGAGGTACATGCTACAAAGTGTCTGGAAACACCTGAGCCGAGGCCAACTTAAAATTCACACCGTACTTTTAAACGCAAGAGAACTTCTCAAATATTGATTAATTAACCTTCCTAGAATATTTTTGACACAGAGGCACACATACGAAATTAATTAACAGGGGTTTGGGTTGGTTTGGGTTTGTTGGGGGTTTTTTACCCCCTTTTAGCACCACGGGGCGGGGGTTAAAGGGGTGGCACTACCTATTTCCAACAAAAACCAGTCGATCCAGGAAAAACTTTTGTAGCAAAACAGCGACACCCACTGCTGGACATCACAGTTGCATCCCTACGCTCCTCGAAAATAGAGCAAAGGTGAAAACGCCAGGGAGGGGGAAGCCGAACTCCCAAGGGGTTCGCGAACCTTCTCCCTGCATCGCTGCCTCGAACCTCAGGTTCCAGTCTCAACAGAGCGCTGCCCCCAAGCGCCGTGGTCATTCAGCAGGGAGACACGGGCGGAGAAGGGAAGGGTCTCACAGTGTCACCGCCTCTTTGTTTCGGGTGCCCCGCTGCCTCCCCTGAGCGCAGCGACACGGAACGGGAGGACGGGCGGGGCGCGGGAGGGCGGCCGTGCTGTCTCCGCAGCCGCAGCGGGGAAGGCGAGGATGCTCCGCGCTAGGGAGGTGCTGCCGGCAGGGCTGCAGTTCGCCAGCCCCGACCAGAACGTCCTGAAGCTGGAGAGAGGGGGCGCGGACTAACTCTTGACACTCGGGTAGGTATCGAAGCCCCTCGGCTTTTTCTCCCCGCATCTCCGCATCCCGCTCCGCATCCCGCTCCGCCGGGAAGCAGCTGGTCCCTAAGGGCACTGGGCGCTTGTTGCTGACGGCTCGGCGGAAAGAGGTGCTGTGGCTCACGGGCTGTCAGCGCTGCACGCAGCCCCGGTGCGGTGCGAGAGGCTCCCGCCGTCTTCCCTCGCCTTCCCCAAGCGCCAGCGGTGGCCGTGACGCGGGGCCGGGGGCGCCGGGGCCGCGTCTCTCCCGGTGTGCGGTGTCCCGGGCTCGGCAGCGGCGGCCCTGGCCAGGCCGGGGTCACTTCAGCCCTTGGAGCACGCCGCTGTGCGAGGGGTTTTCCTCGGGGGCAGACATTGGTGCTGCCGGCGAAGATCCAGCTGGCATTCCTGGAGGAGGGTCCGGCCGGCAGGCGCTGGCAGCGCTGTCCCGGCCCGGCTGCCCTGGGCTACCAGCGAGCCCAGCAGAGGGGAAGAGCTTCTCGGCTGTCGGAAGCTGCTCCCAAGGGGAGAAGTACGGACTGGCGTGTCAGGATCGTGTCTCCTCCCTGATTTTGGGTTTGTAAGCAGGAATGGTCAGAAGACCCCTTATCTGAAGGACAGGGTCTTTTCTCGCTATGAAGCCAAATGGGAGAGACAAAATAACCAGCTGGAAGGGAAGGAAGTAATGGAAGCCAATCTGTATTTGTACGAACATAGCTACCTTTGTTTTTCTGCTGCTGTTGCTAGTTGGACTGCTGTGCTGAGACGGCAGCAGAGCACAGCAGTGCCTTGGGATGCACTCTGTTCCTTAGCTCTGACGTAATTGTCTCTGGCTCTGCTATTTGTAGGTAGATTGACTTAAGATGCACTTCAAGTGATGTCTGCCCCAAGACATAATTAATCTCACCTTTACTGACTTTCTTGAAAGCAATCTTTCTTTCAAATTCATGTCTTTACAAAATAAAACCAACTGCGTGAATCTAGGTGGGGGGAAGATGGTGAAAAAAACTCACCTGAAACTGGTGCATGTATATAAAGTAGTTAGTGAGGTGGATGAATGAGAGCAATCTGGAGCTGTTCTAGACACGCAGTGCTTGTCGTGGCTTTGGTTTTCCAAAACAGATCTCAGTAACTTCTGAAAGGATTGTGGAATGGATGTTTTACAGCTGTGCTTGGGTTTTGGTCAGCAATGTAAATGAATCAGAATTGGTACTGGCATATGGACTTGTGTTTTCAGTCATCTAACATGTCATTTAAGAAGGCATGGATGAAAAACTCACCACTAATCACAGCTGATACAGGCTTCTGTCTTGCTTATATTACTTAGAAGACTGATCTGTAGTTACTGTTCTCTTGGTATTTCCTTTTGTACACACATTCTTGCATGTGAAAGACCTCCTGGAAGCAGAGAAAAATCCAAAATTAACAATTTCTTAGTTTGGGGATTTTTTTAATACTAATGGAAGGGCTCACATTGGACACAACTGAAAACTTCGATGCTATAGTGTGGGTATATTGAGATTTTTGTGTCCAACAACACTGGGCTTTAGTTAATTAAACCATATTTGAAAATTTTTGGATGAGGGTGCATCGGTGCGTCATTGTTGCAAAAATAGAGGAACACTGCAAACCTGTTTTGAGGTGCAGGCTGCCTTCTTTTTTCTTTTCCTTTCATAAGAAGATGTTCAAGTTATGCCCTATCAGACCCTATGGGTAATACAAAGCTTTGTAATGGTATCTGGTAGTTCAGCAACTCGATGTTTGAATACTTTGTGTGTTAGGTACGAGAAGAAGTCTGCTAGAATAGCTAGATGGTACAGACTTTTATTAGTACTGCTAATTCAGTGTGTTATTCTAGCTCTAGCATCTGCTTATTAGAATGATCTTAATAATATTTGTATTTTCTCACCTAACATGGACAATTTTGCTGTGAAAAGTAAAACTTCTTTTAAAAATGTTGAACAGAATTGCTCATACTCTAGTGCCTTATGTTGTTGGTGATATGTTATTAAATCAATAAAAGGAATTGACATAATTTGAAACCTTGACTTTTTTCCCTCTGCCTGCTTCACACTGAAATGATGAAAATTACTTTATTTTCAAACTTTCTACCTAAATCTGTCCCCAAACTAGGTATTGGGTAAGTCTGGAAAAAAAAATTAATAGTTGGATTCAATGATCTTAGAGCTCTTTTCAAATGATTTTGTCATTTAAGTTACAAAAACAAACAACAAAATGAAAAACTTCTAGCTTTCAGAACCATCTACTTTCTTTACCAATAAGAGAATTTTTTTTTGGAAATATTTTTATAGAAAATAAAGCATGCACTTTTTATGTGTATTTTCAAGTGATAAAATACTCCTGGTCAAACTGTCTGGTCAAAAATTAATCCCAGTTCAGATCCATCAAGACTGGCTATTGTTACAGCACACAGTTGATCTGTAGTTTTTATACTTCATGTATCATTGCTGCATTTTGTCTGAATCTTTTGTGTTATTGTAATTTAATAATAGTAATTAAATATAGAGCTAACTAGGAATGTAGGCACATTGCATTGCATAATGTAGAGTATAGAGTTTATTACTGGTACTCAGAGTGATTTTAAAGTCTGACAAGTGAGTGGGTTATACTGTGGGTGATTAGCTGCTGGACTTTGTGCCCCTCACTTCTAGTGGTTGCTAAGAATTCTAGCAGCTCAGGCCTTAAGCACTTACATGAAGGGGCAATACAGGGTCTACAGTCAAGGGGTATAAATACAACCACTGTGCTACTCAAAAGGAGCAATAGAATTTCCCCCTAAGTGGAATAACTGGCTCCTGCAAAAACTGGCAAATAAATACAGGATGTTAAAACAAGGGAAAAGGTGTCATTATGCTTTATCAGACAATGTACCTGTTTCAGGCGTGGGACAACAGAAAGCAGGAATCTCCACAATGCAGTATGTGAAGAAAGAAGAAATGTTGGACTTTCTCAAGTACAGGTGCCACAGGCAGCAGGTCAGTGTACTTGTGAGTGTGGTGCAGAGGGACCAGCTCTGAGCTGGAGCTGCAGTAGTTTTGGAGGAGCATCCATCAGGAGGACCATGGATTCTGGTGAACTGTGCACCCAAGGAGAGCTGCAGACTTTTGAGGCATCTTGTGGAGGAGAGGCATTGTCAATAAGACAGATGATCACTTGGTCTGAATTACTGTCTGGGACTGTTCATCACCACTGATTTGGAAATGAAAATGTAATCTGCAAAGCACCTCTTGGAAGGTAGGCAGCAGCTGCTAAGAGGACTCTGACCTTCAGTCAAAGCATTTTAATGGGTGCTGAACAGAAGAAATTCTGTTGTTTGACACAATGCATTCTTTGGGGTGTGATACTAAAAATGTAATTTATAGCTGTTTTATGGAATGATCATAACAGAATTGCAAAAGTTCTGGTAAAAACAGTGAGAACTTCTCAGAAGAAAGTAGAAAATTGTTGTTCAGGGTGTGTTCCCAGAAGTTCAAGAGAAAATCCAGGGCTGCAACCTACTTGGATCTAGGGAAGCTCAAGAGCAGACAGCAGAGTGTCCTAAGATGAAAATACAGTAGTGTGGTGGCTTCTCCAGGGCTGTTAGGCCTCTTGGATTCCCTCCCTATCCTGTGTAAATTGGTATGTAAACAGATCTCGGTGATCTTAAACTGAGGCTAGTGAAGTTATTGAAAGGCTCAGACTTGGGCACAGCAGTTCTAATTCAGTTACACTTTTGCTTAATTGCTCTGAAAGATCATTAGCTACTGTTTGTCTGAAGTATTTTTTTTCCACCTTATCTGACAAAAGAAGCTTTCTTGAACACTTTTGCAAGTGTACTATAGAATCCTTGGAATCTTGTAGTGGTTTTGGTTTCTCCTGTTGATTACTGTAATTTGTTTGTCCCTTACAAGTATCAAGGATATAAACACTGACAGGATTTAAGCTTCTAAAGAAAGAAAGAAAAAAAAAATCCAGCTTTGCTGTATCTAGCTGCAGTAGATAATTTTGTGCTCAGTTGTGGCAATTTTAATATGAAACAAAGTTTAGATCTGTTGAAGCTGAAAAGAACTAACAGCTAACAGCTGCAGAAGCCGTGTATTTCTGCATTAAAGTGCAAATTCTGGACAAAAGCCTATTATTACACCATCTTCACTCATTATTTGTTTTGCCTGAGGTATCAGGCAAAATCCCTGATACCCTTTTAAGAAAGGGTCATTAGCTGTTACTAGCAGTTTGGAGTGAGTGAGGAGGGGAAGGAAGTAGTATTTTTCTGATTGAGCAGATATTTTGACAAAATTCAACAGCAGCCTAAGAGAATGTAATTTTTCTCTCTAGTTATCTACAGAGTGAAGTCACCAATGTCTAGGTAAGCTGCTTTTGTGAACTGTCTTTTTATTTAAAGGACAAAGATAAGATGGTCTAGATGAAACTTTAAGAGTCTTATTATTTTTGCTTTAAGAGTCTGCTTATTTTTGCTTTGAAAAATGAGCAGTCTCTTTTGAAATCCTGGTGTTTTTTTTTTCTTTCCCCTCACCTTCCATGTAACAGTATCTGCAGTAGTGTTGTTAGTTGTAAATGACAGGCCTAAAAACTGGGAGGGTGGCAGATGAGTTTCTCTCTGTTTAAAAAAGTTTAAAAAAGATTAGAAAATCTGTAATAAATTTGTGGTTTTGTCCTTATATGTGTTAGGTCAAGTCAAGACAGGGAATAAAATTTGGGCATTATATATACAGGAAAGACTATCTTTTTTAGATTGTTGTTGTCTTCATTTATGGAAGGCCATGAATTTTGTAAGAGTTAGTAAAATTAGTGAAAGCCCCAGGGAAAGACTGTATCTTATCACAATTTATATTATTACTTGTATTTCTTTAAGATCCTTCACATCTTCCTATATTTATTTAAGGTCCTTCACATATTCCTTGGGAGTTGCCTCTCTGAGCTTTTTAATTTTGAATGAGTCAGGTACAAATCCTCATCCTACAAAAAAGTATACTAATAATTTTTCTGCTGTGATTTATTGAAGCCATTGACTTCAGCTGGCATATATCTGGAAGGTGCATGGGTGGCATCACACTTGCATGTGTTTATAGGATTAGGCTCTTCTGTGCTGAAAGCAAATTGCAGCTCTTTAATACAGAAACAAAAAATAAAAATCTGATATCTGGAACTCAGACCATCTGTGCTGAGGTTATGATGATCTGATCATTTCAGTCTTGCTGTTGTGGTTATGGTTGAAATCTAAAGGATCAAACTCGTGTATCATCACAACTTTTTCTTCACTGTTTTATGGTAGCTCATTCTCTTTGAGTCTCATTCACATTAAACTATAGTTGAAATGTAATGATATTCTCAGAAGGGTGTGGACATAGAATTAGCAAACATAAAGTAAAAATAAATATATCCATAATTAGAAGAGGAGTGTGGTCTTCTCTTTCTGCAAATCTGGTGACTTTACACCAGTCATGTGTGGTGGCTGGAGGGCTCATGGCATCCCAGATTTTTTTGTATAAAGAATGAGGTGTACTGACTCATTAAATGTCAAGTTGAGTAGACAGGAGCAGTGTAAAATCAATTTTCAAATAGCAGTATAAGGTTTTGCAGGAGTTACAGCTGGATACAATAAAGTGGCTGAGGTGCATTGCTTCTGGTTGTTGTTGGAGCAGTTTTAGGTTACATCAGGCTTCGAGGGTCTCTCAATATTAAAAATTCACTGAAAGGGCTACATTTCCAGTTTTACCAAGAAGCAAGCAAGGCAAGTAAATATACTACTGCATGGCAAACAAGTTATTCAAAATAGAAGAAAAGGACAAATCCTGCTTTAAATCACACTAGACTGATTAGTGAAAGATAAACACCCTCTTGAAGCACCACAAGGAAGCATTTCTAGTGCACGTAGCTGGAACAGGTGGTATTTGAAATTGCATATTTGACGGTAGAAACTGCCCTCCCCCGCCCTCAGAAATGTATTTTCTGGTACTCAATGAAGCATTCATTGCTAGCTGTACAATGAAGCAGATGCTCCCAAAGGAAAAAGTACCACGAATAATCTCATTAATTGGCTTCTTCTCTTATTGTAGCCTAAAAAAAAAAAAAAAAAAAAAAAAAAAAGGCTTTTAAAAACAGCTACCAAAGCAGCTAGATAGAATTCTGCTTTTTTCTCTTCTATTCAAGCATCAGATGCTTGAGACTTTTGGGCTATTTCTAGTTCTTCCAAAACTTTGTTTCAGGTAAATGATTACCCCTTAGACAGTGTAGCATTCCTTTTGACCTACCAGGGAATATATATAAGCCTTGCTTGCTCTGCTCTCAAAGTGGCCTGATGATATCACTTTTGTATGAAACTTCAGTCTGGTTATTTGGAGATTTTTTTTTAACTGCCTGTGGAGAACTGTGGACACTTGCAGGTTTTGAAGAAAAGCAGTATCGATGAGGAACAGAGCATGCACTGATGTGCAATTTGAGAGGGAATTTATGAGGAATCAAGGAGATGGCACTGCGGCAGGACATCCCCCCTACCACAGAAGAGCTTATCTTATCTGTTCATCAGCTGGTGCAATAGCTCTGAATTCTCCCCACACAGGACCATGATGAGATAACCCAGGCCAGCTCTCTGAATTTTAAGTTGTCACTTGCTAGTGAATCATTTCTCTCTGTGGCACCAAGGGTACAACTGCCAATAAACATCTGGGTGTGAGAAGAGATATGGGGAGATAAGCTGGAAATTCCTGACTGAGAGACACTACTTTATAAATGATAAAAGCTACACAAACTTTCATGGAGGCAGAAACCTCCTACACACACCCTGAAAATGTGTGGGACTTCTCACGCAGAGTTTGGACACAAATTTGGCCAATACTTTCCTGGGAATTGAGTGAAAGAATTCTATCTTTCACTCAATCACATCCATCACAAATTTGGTGGTAAGTTACATTGGATTCTAATCTATACTATTTCTTTGCTAGCTGTAAATATAGGTACCTTTATCACACACTGTATTTTATCTACTAGTAGTTCTTTTTGTTTTACTCCTGTGTAGTAAGTAGTCTGTTTAAAGTCTGTCTGTTAATTTTGTTAATTCAATAAATAATTCGTCTGGTAATAGACCTAATCAATAATTATTAAGATCTTGTGAGCGAGAGCAGTCTGGGGCACAGGCTGCCTCAAGCAGAGCCACTCTCAGAAATCTGCAGCGAAATCAGGACTTGCCCAAGTGCTCCCCCTCTCATTCGTGGCAGGCAGCAGGGCTGTGCCACTGCTGAAAGAATAGTGAATGTGGTATCTCAGTAGATCACACATTTAGGAGTACTGAGGCTACTCATAAAGGAGCATAGTAAGAACAGTATGAAAGTACTGGTGTTTAATTGCTTAAAACAAGAAGGTTTCTTAAGGATGCAAAACCAGTCAGTGCTGACATCTCAAGAGGATTTAATTTCTCACAGCAAACAGCAATCTAGATTCACAAATACCTCCTCTGTATTCAGCTTAAGTACTTAATTGAGGAACACTGAAAGCTTCAGGGGTGCCTTTGCTTTTGACAATCCCTGTCACTTGTCCTTAGCTGTCCAGAGCTTGCATTGCCTGGCAGAGGCCTGCAAGTCCAGCGGAGGTGTTCTGGGAGCATGGCCCTGCACAGCACCTCTGGCAGCGCTTGGCTTTGTTGATGTGCTTTGTTGTCCTTGCCACAGGCACTGACCTCATGAGGGACAAAGAGAGAATGGACAAAGGGACTCCACTCTTGCAATTTTATACCAACATTTCCAGTACAGATGAACCTGTCCATTTCTCTCCAGAAGGCAGTGGTCTTGGGAAATTTGGATCTGATAAGGCTGGGCAGGGGTCAGAAGAGATGAGGGAGCATCAAAGGCAGAGCAGCCAGATGGGCATGCAGCTCTCACATGTGCTCTGAGTGTGGCTTGGGCTAACTGTGCCAAGAACAACTCCATTGCAAGGCTTCTGAGTAACCACATCTTGCAATGCATGATGAAAGTTAGATCAAAGCCTTATCTAGATCTTCTAGATTCCTCTAGGCATTAACATGACCTCTTAAAGTTTGTTGATACCATATCTTTATGAGGTTTTATCTCACCTAGAGCAAATGTGGCTAACCACAAAATTTTCAGAGTGGAAGCTCTTCATGGAAGTAAGCGATTCTCAGAGTTTTGCAGACCCCTGAAATGTAGACTCTGTCTGGCATGGCAGCAAGAAAATATTTGTCTTGTGCAGTCTCGTAACAATATTTGAGTATTTCCACCTCTTTCTATACTCAACTGGCTTGATAAATAAGAAAATGCCACCACCCTTGTCTTACAGAAGAAACTGATGGATGGCACAGCTATGACTTATTACTCGTTATAGGAAGGTTGGTTTTGGGACCCTTCTGCCACTAGACCAGTGACTCTGATTTTGCTTGTGAAAAGACAAAGAAAGGGCAGCAGGGCACATGGGAAGAAAAAAACTGTTGAAAGGCTGTGAAATATGGTATAAGTAAAGTTAATCTGATTCTAGAATTCCAGACATCTGTTCTGATTCTGCAGCTTTTGCTGAGGTAATAAACGAACCCCACAAGTAAATCTAAATATAGATATACCACAGAAATACGCAATCAGTTTTCAAGCTTTTGCCTGAATAAACAGCAATTTGTTTGAGACTGTGCAAATCAGGGATTTTTGATTAGCCGCTAAAAAAAGTCTCAGACATTGCTTCCAGACTATTGCATTGGATGCTTCAATGCATTTGAAAATACGAGTTTGTGCCTGAGCAGACAGAGCTTGCTTGGTTCACTTAGTTAAGTGAGCATTTTGCTAAAGATAAAAAGCCCCTCATATGTGAGAACTCCAGCATGACAAAATAGTGTTTTGTGACCTCTGACAATTTGTTGGGCCTATTTCTTACAGAGCAAGTTGAACCCCCCCCCCCCCCCCCCCCCCCCCCCTTTGATCAGCTTCACAGAGGTCACTGGCTGGACTCTGAATTGCAAGCAGCTATGTGATGTGGCTTAGGGGGAGGACAGCGAAGCTGTTATCTCTGCTGGCCCAGAGCCAGGCCACTTGCATTGTAACCTAAGAGCAACTATTTCTAGTAACATTTAATTGCCAGAGCTAGTCTTGGCTGCTGCTCCACTTTAGCCCTGCCAGCTGCAGAGCCACTGTACTTCCTGCTCCACATGTGCAGGCACAATTATCATAGACAGTTGGCCCAGCATCAGTCTGTGAATTTATTCAGCCTCCACCCTCTCTCTCTCTGGCTGCAACCTTGACTGAAGTCAGCAGTCAGTACTGTTTTTTAAGGTTTGTCTGATTTTCCTGCTGTGAATCCAAGGAACAATTAGTTTTTTCAGGGCAAGAGCAAAAGTGCTGGTGCAGGCAGACTGTTTGTTAAATATTTTTCTGTAAGCTTTAATCACAGAGCCAGACAACCACAATATTTGCAGGTGACAGAGGGAGTGCTGTCACCACCACTCATGCTATTTTGCACATAGACCTCTTCTTCTGGAAAAGCAACCTATTTGCAATGACAGTGATCCCAAAGTCTATACAATACTGCACCAAAGGATTAATCCCTTTACACTTCAGTTGCTTCTTGGCTGGATAATCTGGTTCTATTGAATTTCAGCCAGAGATTGCCCACATATTACAAAATCATTTCTCTTTTGACAAATAATGGCTGAACTGTCTCTCCCTCTGCTGACTGAAAACCAGTCTCCCTCAGACCCCATATTATAGAAGGAATTTACCTTCGATCCCCAAATTAGTCAGCATGCATGCATGCAAAAAAAAAACCCCAAAAATTAACTACAAAAGAAAACCATTTAAGGACCTTCTGGAGGATCAAGGCATAAAATCAGATTGTGATTATCAACCCACAGCAATTGCATTAAAATGTGGTCTGTGAGCCTTTCTTCCGAATTTCATAATTGTGGGTCCTGCGTAGCTTTTGACAGACAAATATGGAGCACCAAGCAAGTAGATATCACATGGTAACAGGGACAATTAGCTATCCATATCACATTCCAGCAATTGTGCTGCATTTTATTAACATAACTATGCCCATTACATTGCAACCAGCTTCTGACTTATATTTTACCACTTCCCTTTCACATTCTGTCACATTCTGAGTCAAAAGCATAAGTGTCTTTGAGGCATTTGCAAAAGTACCTTACCCCATTTTAGGGCTACTGTATCACTCCTATTCCCTTTGTTCTGCCATGGAACATTCCACATTGTGTTTTTTTTTCCTGCTGCTACTGAAGATCTGCAGCTACTGACCTGCACTGCTCATTATGGGCTCCCAAGACAGAGGCAATGCTCTGATGCACGTGGCATAGGTGACCTTTGGGTCTGTGCTAAGGAAACCAATGACGTGAATACTCCAAAAGCATATTGTTTGCAGTATCTCAGTTGTGACGATAAAGTGAGACCCATTGTTTAAAGTTTCATAAACCATAAAAGAGTTTTCTTACCAAGGAGAGAAGTCTCAACCAAGACAGTAGGCCATGAGCCAATTTGTAAGTCATGTCCTCAGGTGAACTTGTGGCCATGAAAGGAGGTGGGGGCCTTCCCCCAAATAACCACCAAAGACCCTCTTGAGACCATTCCCCAAACTGTATATGCATGCCCAACTATAACACGTACAGCTTTGAATATATAAATAAGTCCTAAGAAGGGGGATGAGAATTCTGGAGTTGCGCCAGTGCGTGTTAGGAGGAGCGGTCCCCGTGCACCTAGCACTGAAATAAACACCTCCCTTCTGATACTGAAATTACAGTGTTAAAGAGTTGTATTTTTTCCGATCTTTCAGCACCACTGAGGGCAGTGGGCTCGGGGCTGGGGGCTCTGAGGGGGCACCACGGGGCTCTGAGGGGGCACCGGGGGGCTCTGAGGGGGCGCCGAGGGGCTCTGAGAGGGCGCCGAGGGGCTCTG